>KV724897.1:1469-95539 GCA_000500205.2 Phytophthora lateralis | reverse complement strand
ATAAAAATACGCAGTTGGTTTTGTCGACGTTTTGTATTCGTCGCATAAAATGGGCATTCTGGGTTATCCTTCAGCTAAATATACATGTAGCTGAAGGATAGTCGACGTCACTTGAAGTTTGTATTGGGCTTTTGTCGAGGGTTTGTCTCGACTAAACGACCTCCACAAATTGATGCGATATAATATCTTCGAAGTTTGACTTTAGTTTGGTCGCAACGAGTGGTAGTGCTCTAACAAGTTTGTTTTTACTTCGCATGGCTTGGGGACACAATTCGCCAATAAATTCTAAAAATGTTCCATCTAACTCGTCTTCACCCGATGCCTTGAAGGACTTTATGCAGTCGGCCTTGAATTTGTACGTGAATGACGCACGTAGGCCTCGGTTCGGCTTGCGACCTTCTCCATTTAATCGTGGTCTCCCCGTTAGGTTTGTTTAGGAAAGCGGTAGCCACTTATTACCCGACGCTTGTAACAAAAGGAAAATCTGCAAAAACATAAAGTTATGTGGTTGGATAAAATTCTTTGACGCTTGTAACAGGGGGAATACGGTAATAGTGTGGCCATACCGCCCAACTAATCAAATCAAAAAGGAATTCCGCGCCAGTCAAAAATAAAAAAGCGCGGGAAACGTAGAATGCTGGACGTCAAGGCCGTGGGCTCTAATCTGACGCCTGCTCAGCGAGATGAAACCCTGGGCGATCTGGAATTCTTTCTGGATGAGTTTGGCTCCACGCGTGCGGTCCGCGTCAAGTTGCATGAGCAGGAGAACGATATCAAGCGACTCGAGAGACTAATGCGAGGCGAAAGCTCCCACGACGACGAGGAAAAGGATAAAGACATTGCCATAAATAGTGGTGCTAATGCTGTAGAAGATGTAGACGAGACCATGGCAGACTTGGATTTCTTCTTTAGGACCTTCGGGTCCACGCGTGCGGTTCGGGAAAAGCTCCAGAATCAGACGAAGGAGATCGTGGAATTACAGCGCACGGCGCAACGGCTTCAACCAGATTTGAATCAACCTGTGGGTGAGGATTTTGCTTACAGGGAAGTTGTGCCGGCCTCCTTCAAGAATATTCAAACGGCGTGCTCAGGCTCGAAGACTCCCAGCCCCAGTGGTGACATTCCTCGGGAGCAGACCAAGTTACAGTATTCAGAAACTTCCGTGGCCACCCATTCTTCTAAGGCTGCGACCACCCGTACTGTTGTGAACAAACCTGCACGCATCGCCTTTCGTACCAATAGTAACGGCAGGACGCTTTGTCGTCATCCTGGCTGCACCAAGAATTCCCAAGCGCTTGGTTTGTGTCGTAGTCACGGTGGTTTTCACATTTGCAGGGTTGAGGGCTGCGATCGAAGAGCAGCAACCAAGTATCTGTGTCCCCATCACGGCGGCGGCACAAGATGTTCTGTTGACGCGTGTAACAAGCTTACAAGGTCTGGCTGCAAGGGGTATTGTAAGCAGCATGCGCGTGATCAAGGTGTTGTGCTCAAGCGCAAGTGCAAGGCTGAAAGATCCTGTAATGATCGAGGGAACCAAAGTGATTGCCAAACCCACAGTTTTCAGGCTGAAACCAGTGGGTCTCGCACCTTAACGCTGAACGAGTATGCACAACAAGCTTCAGTTCGAACGCAGCCGTCTCAGTCTGGTGGTAGCGTGATTTATCATCACCCAACGGATTTCAGTCAAACCGATTCTAAACACTGGACGGATGCTCACAGGCCTCATCACAAGGAGTGTAAAGTATTCGCATGCAAATTTCGGGCAATGCAAGACGGAGGTTTGAACGAGTACTGCGTCAAACATGAAAATGTTCAGTCGCCACACAATAGGCCAAGAACATCCATACCAGAGATCATGACGTCGTTTCTCCACCCCCAGACGAATCTCAAGCAAGTAGACTCTACAGTACCAGAAGACCTTGGTGGCAAACGAAAGCGGCGCATGTGCAAGGAACTTGGATGTAAAAAAAAATAGGGAAAGACGATGGGACTAACAAGGGTTACTGCTTTCGGCATGGCGGTGGAATCACCTGCAGCCGTCCGGGCTGCACCAAAGCCCGGCAAGTTCGAGATGTATGTGCTGAGCACGGAGGTTTCTACGAGTGTAAAGTGGAAGGATGCAACAAGCATGGTCATTTGCGAGGCTACTGCTACACTCACAATCGAGAGCGTAGCGCATTAGCGAAGAGGCTGCCTAACGAGGAGATGATATAGGACGGTCTGCTGAACCAAACGGATGAAGGAAAGAAGGTCTTGACTTCCGTGTTATATACAAGCACTACGCGTAACAACCTTTAAAGCACGATCTCAAGCGCATCGAGAAGCGAGTGCGACGGCGGCGGACCTGGACTTCTTTCTAAGAACCTACGGTCAATGCGTGACAAACTGGAGAGTCAGCGGGTGCATATCGGGACCTTGTGACGCGCAGCGCAGTGGTTTCAAGAACGGGAAAAAGGTACAAATCATAATACCGAGTACGGTGAAATATTTCAGCAATGAAACAGCTCCGGTCGAAGAAACGTCGAGACAACACAGCGCAAGAGACACACAAGTTGACCAAGTGGATGAAGGCAAGGGCCGCCGTCATTACACTGGCATGGAGGGCAATGTTGCTACCCGTAGCAGCATCTGTGAGTGCAAAGTCGACGTGATGTCAATGGAGGCACATCATGGGCTTCATCAATGATGAAGCCCACAGAGTGTGCGAAGGGGAATGATGCATTTGAAGAGGGAACCCCTGTCGTGAACAAGGAATTGTACTTTTGCGAAGCACTTGAAACTACCAGTGGAATGTGCGAATCCAAGATTTCAAGTGTCGGGAGATTTAGTGGCGATACTGAAACTCCTGAACAAACTAGGATGGAGGCAAGTCTGTACCAGAACATACCAAAACATACTCTAGGCATCAAGTCCAAGGATCTTGGTCGAGTTCCAGAAGTCGTCTGTGTCGCGTACAGTACATGTACATATACACGGCAGTGGAAAAAGTAGAATTAAGACTGCCCCAAATTTACCGAGGATACTGTAGCCTCGAACCCTAGCGTTCGTAACATTATTGTCGGCATCACTGCTCAGAGGAATTGCCGACAAATTTCGGACACGACAAGCACCGCTTCAAGCTCAAGCTCTCAAGTGCGACAAGAACCCTGGTCATATCTAGCACGAAACGTTGGTTGCATGAAGTGCGAGATGGAGATTGCAACGACATCGTTGAACCAGCAGTTCAATTGGTACCTTACATATATATAATACTTCAACCAACCCACACTAAAGAGACGGGTCGCAAGAATGTATCCATTTCACTAGTCACGAGCTCATAGAAAATGCTGGACGTCACCAAGGTGGGCGCCGATCTGCCGCCTGCGCAGCAGGATGAGACGCTGAGCGACCTGGCCTTCTTCCTGGACACGTTCGGTTCCACGCGTGCAGTTCGCGTCAGGTTGCAGGAGCAGGAGAGGGACGTGCGGCGCTTCGGGAGCCAACTGCGGCGTCTCATGAACCTGCGCGACGAAAGTTCACTCGAACACGCAGACCTCGCCATAAATGATAATGAAAACACCGCTCAAGGCGTGGATGCAACCATGGAGGACTTGGATTTCTTCCTCCGGACCTTTGGGTCTACGCGTGCAGTGCGTAAGAAGCTGGAGACTCAGAGACGCTATATCGTGGTCTTGCAGCGCACAGTGCAATGGCTTCAAGCGCGACAGAGGAAAGCAGACGAATCGGAGATTTATGGCAATTTCCCGGTGCTGGCACCGAAAATGTCGGAGGAGAGAAAATCTGAAGAGGGAGGACAGAATCTTCAGCAAACAGGCCCAGTGGACGATGCCAACAATTCAGGTGGAAGTGGAGATGTTGATGAGGTGAACATGGCGAAAGCTAGTGGGTGGCCTTCATCGCTGCTTGTTCGTGAGGATCGAGCAGCAGCGGGACGAGCTAACGCTGCTACGTGTAGTGAAGAGAATGAGGTGGAGAATATCTACGTTGTGCCAACAAAGAAGCACGATGAGATGACATCACCAAGATCGGAACGAGATCAGCTTTCAAATGACGAAAGTGGTCCTCGCCTTCAGCCTCTTTCGAGCGTGTTTCTTGTCGGCGGAGACTTTGCGGGCGTTGATGTTGGTGATGACAACAAGCGCGAGAAGTGTGGATCTAAGATTGTCAGTCTTAGCAGTTCCAGTGATGATTGCGATTTCTGCGAGCAGACAAAAGCACAGCAGAAATTGGCACATACTGAAGTTTCAACGATGCGTGTTAAGCAGAGAAATGGTGCAGGCTACTGCAACGTTGCCGAGGGGAAACCTGCTTCAACTCGTACTCCCGGCAACAAACCGAAGAGGTTTTGTACTATGCCAGGCTGTCAGAAAATGGTCCAATTTCGTGGTCTGTGCTGCCACCACGGCGGCTACCGCATGTGCAAAACTGATGGCTGCAATCGGAGAGCAGCTACACAATATCTGTGTCCATACCACGGTGGTGGCACGAAGTGCAAGATTGACAGCTGTGAGAGGCGTGCTTTTACTGGTCGGAAAGGATACTGTAGCAGACATGCTCGTGAGCAAGGCATGGGCTACGGCAAATGCAAGGTGAGCGGGTGCTTCCGGCTTCGATCTGGGCGGGAGTATTGCCAAATCCACACCTTTGAAGGGGACAACATCGAGGCTTATGTGCGTGAGCTCAATGAACACGAGCGAAGCACGTCACAGTCTCTCGAGCGCGAAGACACTGTACCCTACCAGTATGCAAGAACTGTGAGTCAAGTGACTCAAAGCAGTTCGATTGATACTCGTTCACCTTACCACGTCACCTGCAGATCGCACGGGTGTATGAAGTGGGTGATGAGAGATGGAGACCTCAACGCGTACTGCCCCAGTCACAGAGTTTCTTCAACGACGTACGCTGGTAGCCCCATAGCATCAGCACCAGGAGCAGCGACATCGTTCATCCACCCTGAAAAGGAACTCGTCGACGAACAGCTACGTCGGCCAGATATTATGGTGGCTGATGGTCAAGGGCGTGGCCTCAAAACCCACTCCACGTGCAAAGAACCCGGTTGCGCGAAGAATGGGAAACATTACGGAGTTAAGAAGGGCTACTGTTTCCAGCATGGTGGCGGGTTTACCTGCAGTCAACCAAACTGTAACAGGGAGCGTGCATTGAGAGGATTGTGTGTTGCTCATGGGGGATACTACGTGTGCAAGTCGGATGGGTGTGGGAAACGTGCTTTCGTCAAGGGCTTCTGTCACAGACACAATAACGAGCGCAGCAGAGCTCAAGTAAACTGGCGTCCAAATGAGGAGTGTATGGACGAGTAGTAGCTAAACACTGCATGTACACTACATGTAAGAAAACAAGGCAATTGTATGTATGTGAATCACATAATGTGATCAACTAAAAAAAACACTTGACAAGTTACATGTAAAGAAACAAGTTGACAAACAATCAAACTATAATACTTGTCCTGTTTCCTCAATGTTGGGTGTTTTACTCACGATTTCAAATCATTTGGAATTTGTATCGAAATTCGAACGAACATCGAAAATGGCGTCGTTGGTGGTGGTTCAGCTGGTTTTCCGCTCCAAGAGCGAGTTGTCCGACCTCTCCCATGTCGTTAGCACCGTGTCGCTCTTCCTGGACTCGTCGGTGGTGTTGCCCATGCACAAATCGTGCAAATTCAACTCCTTGGAGCTGCTGAACCCCATCTGGGGCAGTGCTGCATCGTTGCTGAGTCAACCCAAAGCTCGATCCAGAGATTTTTGGAGCCTGCGAGGGCTGATTCACTGTGATTCTCAATACCGACAATATCAATTTTCGCGCAGGTTTCCTAACGAAAAATACCCCGGCGTACTTGGATATCAACGATGCGGTAGTCGCCGAGGGCGTAGTTCTACCGTATTTCGAGATGAGTTACAACCGTCTTTTGGTATTTGTAGTTGACTTGAAGTGACCATCACTCCATTTCCGTATTCTTGTCCAAGCTGCACGATAAAAAGGATCGTCTGTCTTCTGGAAGACAGGAAGCTGCTTGTCGTGGAGATCGAGGACAAAATGGCTGCCATGGACTTGAAACGCTACATCAAAAACCAGACCAAGCGATCTCTTGCGGTCTTTGACGCGTCCGATCTCACGCCTAGCCAAAGATCAGGGCTGATGGCTGAGCTTTGGTGCTGAAGATTATACGCAAAAACTGGAGAGTTTGAAGGAGCTTAACAGCAACGTGTTCGGTCCGTTCGATCAGATGTGGGACGAGCCCTTTGATTTTCCGAGCCAGGGTATCATCATATGAGGAAACATACACGTCCTCGTTCAGATTTCGCCTGACGCCCAAGCTGCAAGTGATGTTTACATATGCTTTCACTGACATGAGGTATTGTTCAGCTACTACGCCAGCACAGCCGACCGTTTCAGCTTCTCGAGGTACGTCGAGTATTTACTTTCCTGTCAAGGATAGGGTTTCACTTTGCTGCTGTTAGCGCCAGGGTCCGACGAGAGAACACCCCTGCTCGGCAGAGGTTTGTTTTGGCTATCGTTCATCATTACCTACGCACGTGGTATGCTATAGCTTGCTAATGGTACGTCGATGACTCGCAGGGGATTCGAACCTGCCACAAGGTATGTTTGCACTTCGCCGCTTTGCACTACACTTGTGACTGAGAGAGAATGACGAGCAGAACAACAACGTACACAACCCTTTTGCATGATCCTTTCTGAGCGTATGTGCGACTCTGCTTTTCTATCCTCTTCTTGTCGTTGGTTGCTGTCGGGACTAAACCAGTGGACGAGCAGCAAACGCCACATGGCTTGCTCGAATGCGTCTCGGATGGATTTGCTTCATCTTTACGTTGGTTATCGTCTCCCAAATCCTCGTCACTTTCGCTCCAGATCAAGAACAATGTTTAGCTGGTGTCACCCTCTCGATCGGCTTCGGCTGTGTTCAAGGTACTGCGGGTTACGCTGGCTTAGACTCTCCAACCGGATAGCACCTTTGGATAGCGTTTACTTGGAGCAACCATTTTAGTCGTGAAACAAACACAATTTTGCTTTGGTTGCATACTGTTCTTCTCGTTTAGTACGAATTGTGAGTGGTGCAATTTGACAAAGAAGCCGACATCGTATTTCTACATTATGCTACTAGTTACATCAACACATTCAACGAACACAACAATCAAGAACGAAAACGCCACACCACTTGCCTGATACACGGGCTTCAAGGCAGCATCGGCTGCTGCGGGTCTGCCTGATTCATGAGCAAATCTACTGCCACCTCAAACGTCGTAAGGTAGTAGCCGAGCTCACCGGTGATGTCTTGGGGATCACACATCACCCGCAAGAACTCGCGCGTGATCAGCAGCTGCGACATATTGCTCATGACAAGGGCAAACAAGTGCACCGAGATGAACTCGTCCGTAGTCATCGAGGGCCGCAGCACCATATCGAGCTCCTCAACTGAAGTGAGGCTGCTCGTGGTTCCTACGGACGAAGACGAGCGTGAGGACCCACAAGTCTGGAAAATGGCTCCTGCTGCACGCGCCAAACACTTGAGCTTGTCGAGCGGTAGCGCGTAGTCGTTTACGCGGCGCAGCTCGCGACGTGCATCCTCCCAATCGCTCCCCGATCCAGCCACAACATGCGGAGGCACCCCGAAAAAAGACTGAGGCTTGGTCTGAAGCGTCTTGGTCTTTTCCTTCAACGCGAGTTCGTCGTCCCAATCCGTGATCGTGTGCAACGCCTCGTGGACATGGTCTTCTAGCGCCACAAGCACACGCTTCTGCACGAAGCCACATACTGCGTGTTTCACTTCGTCCAAGAACTCGTCGTATTCCGGCTCGGAGCGCTCCGTGCGAGCTGCTGCAAGCTGCGCCAGCAAAATCTCGTCCTTGAGCATCACGTCTTTAATCTCCCCCATCTTCCGAGATACAGTGTTCAGAAGAGTCTTGGCCTTTCGTTCGGGCATGCACATATGTTTGTCATCGACGCTCATGTGCGTGAGCGCGGCCACAAACGACTCGCAGGCGCGCGACACGCTGTGACTGGGAGCTGCGAAGATCTCATCCACCAATTGTGGCGCGTTCTTGATGAAGAAGCACGTGCACCCACCACGGTCAAACACGTCACAGTGGCGGTGTACGCCCACAAACTCCTGCAACAGCAGCACGGCCTTCCTCCGTCGTGGTCCCAGCGGCGCCGGTGCCACGAGCGCCGCCGTCTGCCTCAAGAACGAGTCGAACACCACTCGTCTCTGCGTGTTCAGCGATCCTCGGAAGTGGAAAAGCTTCTTGGGCAGTCGAAACCGTCTCAGTCCTCGAAACGTCCCCCACAGCGGCCGCTTTACAGGTGCATCCACGAGGCTGATCTGCTGAACCTGCGCGTAGAACTGCATCATTTCCTTGAGACTCTTCTTCACCTGCCACCGCTTCTGGGTCTCTGCGTCCGACACTTTGAGCACAAACATGGCGTCGGCATCCACGCGCACCACGCGCACCACGACCGCATAGCGTATGTGCAGGTCCAGGTACTCTCTGGACGCGCTGTGCGGGTCGAACGCCTCTTCCTCGTCCAGGGATGAGCTGCGGCCGCAGCGGCACACGCGCATAGCCGACGACGTACGCGGCAGCGACTTGTTCTTGGTGTCACAGCGCGTGGTCTGAGTCTGATCCGGTGTTTCTGGTCCGAAGGCGGCGAGGAGCGCGTCGACGCCGTCGTCTCCTGCGTCTTCGTCGTCTTCGCTGTCGTCACTGAGGCTGCAGAGCGGCTCCGTCTCGGGCTCGTCCTGTCCTGCGGGGTCCTGCAGCTCCACGTCCTGGTCCATTGTGGGCGCGCGGCGGCGCTTGCGGCCGTGCTGCGAGAGCTGCGCCACAAGGCACTGACCACCCATAAGCCGGTCCACGGCTGCAGGCTCCAGCGACAGCTCGGCGAAGTCCTCGTCGTGCAGCAGCTCGTCCAGCGCCGGCGACGCTAGGCTGTAGCAACTCATCAAAAGTGAATGTGGCAGCAAGACAGCCGATTCGTTAATGAGGACTGTCGACACCATCTGAAGAGCGAAATATGAACTATCACGGTTCAACTCAAACGAAACCCGTGTGTACAAATAACCGGAGTGATAGGACGTTGTCTATTAAAAGATAATTCAATAGTGAAATGAATCTTTATAGGCGTTCCTGTTAAATTGAATGTTTAAGTTTTGATGGAGAATGGCAGGTACCTGTGATACCTGCACTAGGTAGGAAAATCGATTAGGATTTCACACCGAACCAAGAAGATGTGCATGGACTTTCGGCGATGCGGCTCCCGACGATATCCAGATGATGATCTCGCCAAGAGCGGCACGCCAGCGATATTATCATACTATCGCGGAGGCTTTTACTTGTTTTCAAGGAAGGCTGCGCTTCTCTGCTGCTTCTCTATGGAGAACGCGGACGACTCGCCAACTGGTCCGACGTCAATTACTACCCCCGCCATGCGGTCGAGTCCGCAGTTGCTTGTGCGACGACGTGCGTTATTCTACCCTAACGTTAGTGAAACCCTGACACCTCGGCAACCAGCTCCGATGTCCGCCGTCCGGATCACGGGCACCTGCTTGCACTCACGGTTGGCCACCCGACAGTTCGTCAGCGGAAATCCTGCATTGCGTGGCGACCCCGTTATAATAGTCAACTTGATTTGTGAAGGCTGCGACGAGATGGTACTGTATCTCATCCCTGGAGGTCCTGCCGCGTCAGTTGACCACTGCGCAATCGCCCTCCGGCTCTCAGAGCTGGCGCCACCGAAGAGCTCACTCCAACGGTCTCCGATACGTGGAGCCTGTCACCGCCACCACCTTGCTACTCAACCCTATTATTAACATGCTGACTTCACGCATCTAGCAACAGCGACATACCTAGTGGTTGAAGACGCTGATCCTTTGAGACAGCACACCTCTTCATCTCCGATGGATAGGCCGCTGCCGTCGATCGCATGGTGACGGCGCCACCTTTAGCGTCTCCATCGTCAGCTCCATGAGCAGCAAAACTTTGCATCGCGACGTCGTGCATCGAACTTGTGGGAAGCAACGCGTCCAACGCCAAACAGCTTCCAATCTTGAAGAGCTCCACGCAGCATGGAGCTCTGTAGACTTTAAACAAATTTTTTTCTTGTTCGTATGTGGTCCACAAAATCTATTCCACAAATGTCTGAAGTCAAATTTTACAGTTGGCGCGCTCGAAAGCCGGTCCGCGGGGAGAACGAGCCGATCTTGGGTCATGACGTCCGCCAACGGGGCGATGAAGCTGGGGGAGCTGCCGGCGCTGGAGGACGTGCCCCCGAGTGAGCGCATGCGCCTGTTCCGCCAGAAGCTCAAGCTCTGCGGCGCGCTGTACGACTTCTCAGACATGCGCAAGCAGGTGCGCGAGAAGGAGGCCAAGCGCAACGCGCTGCTGCAGATCGTCGAGTACATTTCAGCGGGGAAAGTGGCGTGGGATCCGTCGGTGGTCGCCGACCTGCTCGAGTGCGTGGGCTGCAACATCTTCCGCCACTTGGGGCGCGGCTCCAACGCGTCGATGGTCAACGCCAGTGGCAACGTGGAAGGTGACGAAGCGACGCCATTTCTCCCTCATTTGCTCTCGAACTGAAAGGGGGATTTTGCTGCTTTGTTTGCTATTATGTAGCGGCGCCCGAGGACGATGAGCCGATGCTGGAGCCGTCGTGGCCGCATATGCAGTTGGTGTACGAGATCTTGCTGCGTTTCGTGCTGTCGAAAGAGGTGGACTCGAGGACGGCCAAGGAATATTTCAGCAAGAAGTTCATGATCAAACTGCTGAATTTGTTTGACTCGGAGGACCCTCGAGAGAGGGACTACCTGAAGGTGGGGGATGGATGGAGTGGAGTCTCTAGAGCTGTGGCTGCTGACTGGTACGTTAACTTGTTGTGTGCAGACGATTCTGCACCGCATCTACGGCAAGTCGATGGCGCTTCGGTCGTTCATCCGCCGATCCATCAACGATATGTTCTACACGTTCGTGTACGAGACGGGATCGCTGCAGGGTGTGGGCGAGCTGCTAGAAATCCTAGGAAGGTATGCTGGTGTTGTTGATTGCGAGGTGTTTACTGGTTGTTGTGACATTGTGATGGGAAATGTCCGATTCCTTTGCGTCTTGCTTGTACGTGTCGATTCAGTATTATCAACGGTTTCGCGCTTCCCCTCAAGCCGGAGCACCAGAACTTCCTGGAGCGTGCGTTGATCCCGCTGCACACGGTGCGTATTGACTGTCGATGAGAGCGACTGTGTGCAAGGAGAGCTAACGCGTTTGTGGTGGCCGGTTATCGTGATTTTGACGAGCAGGCAGGAAACCTAGCCATGTTCCACCAGCAGCTGGCTTACTGCACGACGCAGTTCGTGGAGAAGGACCCGCAGACTGCGGAGCCGATTATCATGGGACTGCTGAAGTACTGGCCGGTGACTGCAAGTGCCAAAGAGGTACCGTTTACTACTCTGCTGGCTGTTTAGCAAAACTGTACAAGGCCCGAGACTGATTCGTGTGCGTGTGATGGTTGCTCGTGTGCCTCAGATCCTGTTTCTGAACGAGCTGGAGGAGATCATCGAGATGATCCAGATGGAACAGTTCGCTGCGGTGATGCGGCCGCTGTTCCTGCGGATATCGCTCGCAGTGTGCAGCAGCCACTTCCAGGTCTCTCAGCGCGCCTTATATTTATGGAATAACGAGGCACTGGTGCGGCTCGTAAGCGCGCGGCGGGCTGAGATCCTGCCGCTTATCTTCGGGCCGCTCTACCGCAACTGCGAGAACCACTGGCACAGCACCGTGCAGACGCTGACGTACAACGTGCTCAAGCTGTTTATGGAGATGGACTCGCAGCTTTTCGACCAATGCTCCGCGCAGTTCGAGGAGCGCGAGGGAAGGTGAGAGATTGGAAGCCCTGCTCTTGCACTGGCCTGGCTGCTTTAACAAGCGCCTCCATGACTGACGGTTGCTTGTATCCACAGAGCGCAGCAGACGACGGAGCAGCGCCAAATCAAGTGGGCAGCCTTAGAACACCGCTTGCAGGCGCAGGGACCGATGTGACCGACGCGCTCGCTGCTACTGCGTCCAACGAACGATGCCAACTACTCCAATAGTAACCAACCACACGACAACGACATCCCATTGCGGAGGGAGGCGGAACGAGGAGTAGGGGGAGTCAACTCTGCATCGCGGCCGGCAAACCACATCGGCTCAACAAGGTAGATAGGCAGGTTGGCCACACTGGCTGACCGCGGAGTCGGACGACCTCCTCTCGCAAGCAACGCTTCACTGGTCCGCCGCCTTTGTCTTCATGTTTCTATATCGCTTTTGCTCTTCTTGCATTTCAGTGTATCAACCAACAACACCCAAGCGCTAAGGTATCAGTTGCCTCCGTTACTGTAATAATGACCGATGCAATGACCTATTGCTTTGCGTTTGCTGCTGCAGTGACGCCGAGGGCGGGCACTTTCAGCCGCACACGTTGCTGTTGGTTGAAGGCACGCTCGGGCGTCATTCAGCCAATCACTGTCGAGATGGTAAACTCTTTTTGACGAATCATCATTGACTCGCAAAGTTGGAGTTTTGGCGGGTCGTCAGGTGGCATACAAAAATGAAGTGAACGGGCGTGTGTGGTCCTCATTGGCTCCCCCGGATCGCCCCCCCCCTCGACGGAGGCTCTGCGCCGCCCGTTGGTTCATTTCCGCTTTCAGCCGCAGACGGGAGCAGTTCGAGGAAAAGAAAAGCTTAAGATGCTGTCTCGTGTGAGCCGCTCCGCCCTGCGCGGCGCGCGTAGCATGGCCACGGACGCCAAGAAGCTGACGGGCTCGGTGGGCCAGATCACGCAGATCATTGGTGCCGTCGTGGACGTGCAGTTCAAGGACAACCTGCCGCCCATCCTGAACGCCCTGGAGATCAAGACCCAGGACGACACGCGCATCGTGCTCGAGGTGGCCCAGCACCTGGGTGAGAACACGGTCCGCACCATCGCCATGGAGGGCACGGACGGCCTCGTGCGCGGCCAGGAGTGCGTCGACACGGGCAACCCTATCATGGTACGGACCTAGAGTTCCAGCTGAACCTATAACTGTAGGGCCAAGTTATTTATAGCTTCTATTGTTGACTGTGCCAATCTATATAGGTTCCCGTGGGTCCCGAGACGCTCGGCCGTATCATGAACGTCATCGGCGAGTCGGTGGACGAGCGCGGCCCCATCAATGCCAAGCGTACCGCCCCCATCCACACGTCGGCTCCTCTGCTGACGGAGCAGGGTTCGGGTGCTGAGATCCTGGTGACGGGCATGAAGGTCGTGGACCTGCTGGCCCCGTACGCCAAGGGCGGCAAGATTGGTCTCTTCGGAGGCGCCGGTGTCGGCAAGACGGTCGTCATCATGGAGCTCATTAACAACGTGGCCAACAACCACGGTGGTGTGTCTGTGTTTGCTGGTGTGGGCGAGCGTACCCGTGAGGGTAACGACCTGTACTACGAGATGATCGAGTCGGGTGTGATCAAGATCAACGAGGACGGCACGACCACGGGCTCCAAGGCCGCCCTGGTGTACGGCCAGATGAACGAGCCCCCTGGAGCTCGTGCCCGTGTGGGCCTCACTGGTCTCACCGTCGCCGAGTACTTCCGTGACGTGGAGGGCCAGGACGTGCTGCTCTTCGTCGACAACATCTTCCGCTTCACGCAGGCGTGCTCGGAGGTGTCGGCTCTGCTGGGCCGTATCCCGTCCGCTGTGGGCTACCAGCCGACGCTGGCCACGGACTTGGGTGCGCTGCAGGAGCGTATTACCTCGACCAAGAAGGGCTCCATTACCTCGGTGCAGGCCATTTACGTGCCCGCCGATGACCTGACGGACCCGGCCCCGGCCACGACGTTCTCCCACCTGGACGCCACGACCGTGCTGTCGCGTCAGATTTCCGAGCTTGGTATCTACCCGGCTGTGGACCCGCTCGACTCCAAGTCGCGTATGCTCGACCCGCGCATTATCGGCCAGGAGCACTACGACATTGCCCGTGCCACCCAGAAGCTGCTGCAGGACTACAAGGGTCTGCAGGACATTATCGCCATTCTGGGTATGGATGAACTCTCGGAGGACGACAAGCTCACGGTGGCTCGCGCTCGTAAGGTGCAGAAGTTCATGTCGCAGCCGCTCCACGTGGCTGAGGTGTTCACGGGCAAGCCTGGCAAGTTCGTGCCGCTCCTGGACACGATCTCATCGTTCAAGGACATCATCGCCGGTAACTACGACGACCTCCCGGAGGCTGCCTTCTACATGGTTGGTGGCATCGAGGAGGTGAAGACGAAGGCTGCTGTCCTTGCGGCCGAGCTTGACGAATAAGTTAGTCGGTTCGAAATGCAGAGCGGAAAAGCAATCCAACTTGTCCAGCGGATGAAAGCGGCGTCTAGTGTGCGGCTGTGAGACGTGAAATTGAAAAAGCAACAAAGAATTCGAGCAGGCCTCTTGGTTTGTAATTGGACGCGCTTTTCTTTCTCGTGTCATTTCAACATGTAGCTCCTGTCTCCCCCATAAAGCAATGAAAACATAAACCTCAAGTTTCGTTTTATTTGCTGATATCTGCTTCTTCCTAACAACTCAAGTGAACAGTCCTGCGCTACGATAATGACGACATGATAATCACTTAAAAGAGTCTGCCACGGACATTTGGTCGTTGAGAGAGCGCATCTGCTGTTTCTCGGTTTAAGACGATCACGATTGCGGCGGCGCACAAAGAGAACATTCTCTTGTCGGCCACGTCCCTCTCTTCTATTTCTAATCATACTCGAAGTCCTCATCGAAGTCGTCGTCGTCGTCGTCGTCCACAACATCGTTGTCCTCCTCGAGCTCCGCCGCGGCGATGATTTCGTCGTCGATGGCCTTCCACTGTGCGGGCGTGGGCTCCGGGTATCTCGACAGGTACGGCAGCAGTGCGAGCTGACGCGAGACCTTGATGGCCTGGGCCAGCTTGCGCTGCTGTTTGGCCGTCAGTCCAGTGAACCGACGCGGACGGATGCGTCCCGTGGGCGAGATGAAAAGCCGCAGCAGGTCTACGTCCAGAGCGAGCTCCACGACGTCCTGGTGGTTAGCAGCCACAAAGTACTTCCACGGCTTGGTCTTATCCTTTTTCAAGGGCTTCCTCTTGTCCGCCGGCAGCATCCAGTTGAGCATCTCGGGGGACATCCTACGAGTAGAAAACACACACTAAGTTCTCACAACACCCACTCGATAAAAACCTCTCACAAAACGTACGCCATGCCCTGCTTCACGTGCCCGAAGGGGTCAGCGACATCTTCATCCTCATTCACTCCGATCTGACTCTCCGCAAGGCTCAGCAGCGCGTCATACCCCGGCATCTCCACGTACAGACGGTCGTCCTCCGCGTCAGTCGGCACCGCTCCGATGTCCACGTACTCTTCGTCGTCGTCGTCCTGGTCCCATTCGGCCACCTCTCGCTCGAACTTCTTAGCCCACTCAGCAGGGCTAATCTCCTCATCATCCTCGTCTTCGTCAAAGTCCATTTCTGCAAACTTGAGCTCCTTGTCGTCCAGCTGCTGACTCAGGTACTTGACCTCATCTGGCAGCTCCGTCGGGTCGTCGTCAACCACCACCTTGTCGAACGTTGACTTCTTCTTCTTGTCCTCGTCCTTCCCCTTGGAGGACAGCGAGCGAACCCCCAGCACGTGGCTATTAGCACTCAGAGTGTATGGGATCTGCACACGAAGCACCGCTGCCTGGGCATTGGAGCGTCGGCCCAGCGCTGGAATAGCACACAGATATAGAATTAGACAGGGAGTTGAACACAATGCGCCAACAAGCCACGCACCAGCGATCGCAGACGCGCAGGGACGGAGCCACACGCGCACCATATTCGACTTGAGGAACCTCTTTCGCTTCTGTGGTTGAGAGGAGCTACTGGTGGAGACGGATATGATTGGCTGAAAAAGGGATTTAGAAATGGACTTGGAAATTGTAAACCACTTGATCATGGCGACCTTTATCTTTTAGCCAAACACTAAAGGAAAAAAAAAGACACAGGCCACCTGATTCGCAACTTGTGCACGTGCAAACCTGGCTGTCCCGTCATCTAAATGCAATCACCGTTCATGAAAACCTAATCTGTCTGCCTCTCATGTGCCGGGATGGATGGGGTCGCCAGCCAAATAGCGAGAGCCAAAGTGTTCGACTTCCCAGCTGAGCCCAAGCCTCCTTTCGGTTCCCGTCCTACTCGTCCTGTCTGCCTTCACCTCGCTCGCCCCGCTTGGTCCCCAGCTCGATTCTCATTCGCTGCTATTGTGCTCGCAGGCGTCGCCTACAACGCGTGAAGCTCGCCGCGATCTGCTCTGTATAAAGACGCAACTAGGCCGTTGACGATGGAGCCTTCGATGCTGCCATCGACTCTATTTTCCGCCACTTGTCCTGATCTTTGTCTTTCACGTCAGCCATAGCTTGCTCCTTCAGCGAGTAGTCCTTTGCGCACTGGTCATAGAGGGCCATGTCGTAGTCCATGTACAGCTTCAACACGTTCTGTAAGGGGAACCACCAAGCACAACAGTGTAAGCCTTCGAGAGAATAGCAGCCACACTACACAATGTAGCAGCCAACATACCTGCGCAAGGCCTTCAACAGTGGTGTTCCAGTGTCCAAGCGAGTTTCTATGAAGAGGGCCGTAAATGACGGGCAGAATCAAGTGCGCGTGCTGCTTGCTCAAGCATCCGTTGTTCACGAGGTGCTCGTTGTTCCACAGGAAGAGGGATCGCTCGGATACCTGAAAGTGCTGGCTGCCGAGCCACTTGGCCAAGCCATTGAAGAGCGGCTTGTGCACCTGCTGCAGCTGCTCGCTGCCCATTAGCTCCAGAATCTCCTCCAGCTCATTCAGGAAGATCACCTGCTTGGACGAGTTCGACCAGGGCCAGTACTTGATAATGCCCTGGATGATAGGCACCGCCGTCTCGGGATCCTTTTCTACATACTGCGTAATGCAATAGGACAGCTGTTGGTGGTACATTGATACACACTTGGGCTTGTGCAGCGGCACGAGCGCGCGCACTAGGAACTGCAAGTGTTCAGCCTTGAGTGGCATTGCGAAGCCGTTGATGATACTGCCCAGGATCTCCAGGAGCTCGCCCACGCCGTTGTGGCGCTCGGTCTCGTACACGAACCGGTAGAACACGTTGCTGATGGCCTTGCGGATGAACGACCGGTGCGACATGAACTTACCGTAGATGCGGTGCAGGATGGTCTTGAGGTAATCCCGTTCGCGCGGGTCCTCGCTGTCGAACAGGTCGATCACCGAGAGGCAGAACTTCTGGTCCACGTACTTCTTGGCCACCTTGGCGTTCACCTCGCCAGACACGATGAAGCGCAGGAAAAACTCATACACCACTTGAAGGTGTGGCCACGAGGCTTCCAGCACGGGCTCGTCCTCCTCCGGGTCAAAGTCTTCCGTCTGCGGGGGCAGCGCGCGGCAAATGTTGACCGACTAGAACAACAACAAAATACTCAAATAAGACTCGAAAACACCTCAAAATCTACGAGCCACGTACCACCATGGACATAATATCCGGCATAAGCGTCTCGGTGAAGATCTTCTGGCCGCCGGGGTTGTTCACGTAATCTACCAGCTCCAGGAGCGTCTGGCGCTTTAAATCCTTGCCCCTGAGAATAAGACCCATTTGCGCACAAAACTTAGTTGTTGCGCAACAAAGTGCAAAAACAAGCACAAAAAACCCACCGCTTGTCCGAAGTTGGGTCGTCGAAGTTGAAAATGACCGAGCACAGCTCCAGCTTCTGCTGGAACAGGGCCTCCCTCCGCTGCAGCGACGTGTCCTTGAGGTGTGGCAGGTCCTTGAGCGCCTGGATCTTCTGGTTGCGCGCCATGAAGGAGCGGCGCCGCTCGCGCTTGGGCAGCGACACGTCCGAGCGCGCTACGTCGCCCACGGGCGAACTTACGCCTCTAGGGCCGCCGTCCACGTCCATGCGTTCGGGGGAGGTGGCACCGATGTGCTCTCCGTTGTTGCTGAGCTTCCGTTTCACCGTTTGCAGCATCCCCTTCATCGCTCAGCGTCCCGCCACGTTTGGTTTGGTTCGATTCAGGCTCAAGCACCCAATCACCCAACACTAGGAAGGGAAAAGACCCAAACGCAACGCTTCGAAAAAGGCTGCAAATAAGACAATGGTGAGGAGAACTTCTTTGCGCAAAAGGTTGTTTTGCGTTTTGCACAGCTCTGACTCTTGAGGCAGGAAGACGCGTAGGACACGTACGCTGCGAGGGCGAGTGGTGCGGAGTCTGCGCGGGGGGCTCCTTGGCGACTGC
Source organism: Phytophthora lateralis (assembly GCA_000500205.2). Lineage (NCBI taxonomy): Eukaryota > Oomycota > Peronosporomycetes > Peronosporales > Peronosporaceae > Phytophthora > Phytophthora lateralis. The sequence continues at coordinate 77,226 of KV724897.1, read as the reverse complement.
GAACTGCTGGCCGTCCGCTGGCTTGGCTTGCGGTCTCTCAGTCGCGTTTTCTTCCTTCCTTTTCCTCCCCCTTCCCCCCTCCACGCACCATAATAATTACATTTCTAACAGGGCTTTTCCCGTCTAAAGTGATTGTCCGCCATACAAACGCCAAGTGCGAGTAGGGGTACTAATCGCAGCAAGCTCAAAATGGAGCGCGAATTGGGCCGTCGTTGCGGGCGCCAAGTGCGCGCCGCCGAGTTCGTGGCGCTAAGCGCAAAAGACACGATTCGCACGGCTGGTGCACATGCCGTTGCGGTTTCGCGCAGCGCGCCAATGCTGTTCGCGGGCTACGTGGAGGCGCTGTACGCGCGCAACGCGTGGCTGTCAATGCGCGTGGACATGTGGGCCAGCGGAAGCACCTGCTTTCGCCAAGGTACAACTGCAACAACGAGGATTAGCACAATACAAGTTACAGCTTTTTAATTTTTGCCCTTGTTTCTTTTATAGTTAGGAGCTCGAGTGTGTATCTGCAAAAGAGCGGGGAGGATGTTGCTCTCGGAGGTGCAATGACGCAGCTGCATAAAGTTGTGACGCTGAAGGTGAGTGTGGGGACTCGGGGGGATGAGCTGCCGGCGTTGAGTGGCGATGAATTGACAACTGCGCTGGAAGCTGTGGTGCAACAAGCTGTCGAGGCGTTTCGCCAAGTGCAAGTCCAAGTGAGAATTTGCACTGCAAATTTGCACAGCTATCTTTTTTTCTGACGCAATTTGCGCTTGTAGGCTTTGCAGAATGCGTCGCAACGAGCGAAATTCGAGTACGAAATGTTGCAACACCATCCTGGCCTGGAGGTGCTGGTGCTGCACAGTCCAAACGGAGGCAGCAACGCGTTATTTGCACTCCCGCTTCTTGGCAAGGAAGTGCAGTGGGATCCCAAGATGTTAGCGCAACTGGAGGGCCCGCAATCGATTTTCACCCCGAATGGGTTCAATGGCCCGAACTTCTCGGACTCTACCGATAGATTGACGATCTTTATCGGGTACCCGATGACCGACGAGGAAGAGTGCAAATCGAACGGTGGTTGGCCGCTCCTCGTCGAGTGGCCGACTGGAATGGAGCTGTCAAGTCAAGTGACGCAAATTCCGCCGTCCAGCAAAGCGCAATCTTCGGTGGAAATAATCACTTCTTGCAAAAAGGTGCAAATGTTGTTTTTTGCGGAGATTGCGGTGCTTGCGCTAAATTTTGTGTTTTTGCGCAGATGTTCTTGCAGCAGTGGAGAAGACGCAAAGAGTTCGTTGCCGAGTTGCGCCAACGCGTTATAGGTAAGTCCTCACGTTTGCACTTCTGCGTGTTAACAACCGCCTAACGTTTCTGCATGTATAGTGTTCGAATACGATGCTGTGGACTTCGTGCAAACGTTTTTCATGCTGCAGGAGCAATTGGACGCGCAATCTCCGCTGCGAATCATCGTTTTGCGGCTGCAATTCACCGCAGCCTTCTTCCTCACCAATTGCATGAGCGATTTGCACGTGACGATGCTGGACGGGGAGAATTCGGTCGCAGTAGCGCTGGCTGCCTCCAGTCCAAGCCCCGAATCTGCCGACAGCCAAAAGTGCGTCGCTCGGTTTCTCGAATCCACCCGCAAAAGTTTGCTCCGACACTTTTACGGAGAAATGAACTAGCCAATCGTTCATTTGCACAAACGTATCTTCAACCTCCAGCCAGATCTATGCACGATTCAGGCAATCACTCCCAATTGAGATCCAAACCGACCGGTCAACGTCCCCCAATCGTCGAAATGCCAATGCGCGTGGCCGTTCTCACGCCCGAAGACGAGCAGCTCCTGTCTCTGCTGGAAGCTCGACGCGACGGCCACTTCGCGCAACTCCCGCAGCTTTCGGAGTTTCGGGTCCTGGCGCTTGTCGCGTACGAAGATCTGGACGGCAGCACGAGCGACAAGTTCGTGATCGGCGCCAACGCCGAGTGCGCCAACATCGGAGGCGCCACCTGCGCCGAACGCGCTGCCATGGCGCAACTGCAGCTGCTGTCTGTGCGTCGCGTTCGCACAATCTACCTCGTGTCGGATTCGCCCCAGTGTCTGACGCCTGGGACGCTGTGCAGAGAGTTCCTGCTCTCGAGTCCGTTCGTGACCCCAGACACGCCGTTCGTGTCCAGAGCAAGCAACTGCCGCCCGTGTGTCACCACGTTGGCCGAGCTCTATCCGTTCCCGTCGCTGTACAACCAACTACCACGAGCTCAAGTGCTGCCGTTTGCACGCAACTTCTGCGCACAATTTGCACGTGACGGCCAATCGTTCATCCAGCTGCAACTCTCTCGGATGACGGCAGACGAGCAGCTCGTGTACCTGGAAGCTCTGACGGCAACGCAGCGAGACGCAAGAGACGAGCTGTTCCCGTTGAGGTACGCGGCAGGCACCCGCTTCTCGGACGGACAAGTGAAAGTCACGTGGCAGCACAAGACACTCGAGTTCGGCAGCTCACTGGACGCCGTTTCCAAGCTCATTCCGTTCGTCGAGGAGAAGCATCAGGACGTGCAGCCCCAGTTCTTGCTGCAAGTGGACCAGTTCGGCATTTTGCACGCCCCGTTCGCACGTGCACGAGCCTATTTCTTCGAGTTTGGGTTCGTGGACGTGCCGGTGCTGGTCCACGACCACGCTGGGGATCTTCACCGCGTTCCTATCGGTACTTTGGTGGCTGAGTCTCCGGATTGTATCGCCGTTTCCACTGCTACAAAGGAGTAAGGGGGCTGGCTACCTACTGGAGGAATTGTCGGTAGCAGAGCTGATACTACTTCGATTACTAGACCCTCGCACCACCTTCATGCGTGTCTGGATAAGTATACGCATCTGCTGCAGTTGCTCCGGAGAAGCTTGCCGGAACTTCAACAGGACAAGGTTAGTACTAAACGAAAACAGAGTCAACCTTTGTCAACTTACCAGAGTAGGAAGCAGCTCGCGCACACTGATGGTGCCGTTCGAGTCGCGGTCGATGGAGTGGAAGAGGTTCTCGACGCTGGTCGCGCTGTTCCTCGAGTTGGAACCCTCGAGCCCGCAGAACTGTACCAACTGCGTCCACTCGTGCTGGTCCAGATCGCCTGAGCCATCTTCATCAAGGCGCGCAAGGCCAATCGCGAGCTGTTCGACCTGCTTGACAGTGTAGTGAGGGCCGAACGGGTTCTTTCCTGGGACTAGCGACAGCGTCGACGCCTTCCGACGCAAAGTTGCAGGTGGAGAATCGGGCGGGTGCTTGTCCGTCTGTTCTTTCGGCACTTTGGGCTTGGAAGTCATCAGACAAACGTTGGCGACGATCTTCTGGCACAACTTGAGCTTGCGCTCGATGTTACTGTTGCGTCGCAGGTTCTCAGGACTGGGAGATGTGGCTGGAAGTGCTGGAGCTGACTCGCTGGAGGTCAACGCTTCGGGGATGCGTGGCAGTTCATCAGGTTCTGGTCCCGATGACGAAGGCGTGAGCTTCGGCAACGACACATTGCGAGCCAGCACCACGACGCTCGCGCTCATTTGGATGTCCAAGCCTGTCGAAGGCCGTCGCAATCGCCGTTTTGGAGTGGATTTGACAGCTTTGGCGGTTGGTGAGGCCGCGTCCTGCAACTTCTCGCGCAAGAAGGGCGAAGGCTCCACATCGAACGCTCGCAAGGCGCCAATCGAGACTTTGGCGTTGGAGGCGGCGCGTCGTTCGAGCTCCAGAGGGTAGTTGGTGAACGTTCGGGACCCCGCTGAAGCCAAGTCCAGCGACTGCGGGCCGCAATTCATCGTCGCGCGAGCTTTTGCCTTTGCTTTGGCCCGTGCCCGACCCATTTCTTCCGGCGTCGAGAACAAAGGGGCGAGAGCTGCTACGCGCTTCTTCTTGTCGGTGACATCGGCTAGCAATCCGGTCGAGTTCTTGGCGATTGCGCGGAGATGCTGGGCTTCCTCAGGTCCAAAGAGCTTTTGTTGGATTCCCGACATGACTGAGGTCACGGAGAAAGGGACTTGCAGCAGTAAAGCAGTTGCTGCGTTGGTCACCGCGGTAGACGCATCGGGAAAGCGTGAGCCAGGAGAAGGCTGCAGTATCGTCGATGGCGACTCGAGCTCAATTGACGAGGACGGAGGAACAAGCGGCCTGTCGGGAACAACTTGCTGCTGCCGACTGCGTTCCTTTTTGAGTCGGCGCTGGTGCTTAACGATGACCTCGCGAGCGATCCGTTCGAAGAGCGCCTTTGCGTCGGCTCCGACAGGCTGGTCGCGCCGGACAAACTTCCACGCCGATGCTGCTGCAGACGTCTGCTCTCCGACTGTCAGTATGCGGCCGATGCACGTTGCTGAGCTATCCCAGATCTTGACCACGCCATCAACGCCCAACGAGAGCAGTTCACCTGGCCAGGGTACGCTCTGGAGAGACATTACGCCGGCCTGGTGCGCCATCCAAGACGTAATCGGGGACGCGCTGGGGAGTCCTGTTGCTTCATCCGTCGATACCCGTCGACTCGTAGCTCCGTTTCCAAACGTTTGGATGTTACCATTTGCATCAGCTGAACGACGTCGGAGAATTGCCGAGCGTCTTGTGGGGCTTTCAGGCTGAGCTTTGCCTGTAAGACTTTGAAGGTCCCAAGCAAAAATTTGGCCGGCTTCAACGCCCACGTAGATCATCGCGGGGTGTGCAGTAGAGTGTGAAGTGGTGGAGAAGATGGAGGCCACTCCTTCGAAGTCCGTCTTGCTGGGAACGGTTCTCGAGGGTGCTGATTCTTGTAGAACAAGGCGCATGAGAGGCTGTGCGATGCTGGTGCGAACGCCAGTAGTGGGCCAAACGAAGACGACCCCAGTCACGTCGCCCGAGACCAGCAGCTCCGAGTGAGCGGGGAAATGCAATGCGCGAACTTCACGCGTGTGCGCGCCAGCACAGCGAAAGAGCAGCGTGATACGTCGGAGGTGGTATATTTGCACCCCGCCAGCATCGTCCGCCGTCGCAACAAACCTCAGAGTCGCCGTGTCAGATGGCGGTGAGCACGCGCAGCACGTGATGCTGGACTTGTGAGCCTTTTCCACAAAGTGCAGCACTTCCAGCTCCGTTTTACCTGGCGGAGCGTCCAAGACACAAATCATGCGGTCGTCTCCCGTTGACACCAAACACTACGAGCAAAACGTTAGCAATTATGGTTTGACACTCCAACGCAGAGCTTACGTCGGCATGAGAGCAGAAGACGAGCGACGTGATCGCACCCTCGTGTACCACCGTTTTCTAATGGACCAGCAACACAAGAATGAGAATCGAGCAAAAGCAGTCGAGACGTGGGCGAACGTACGTATAGCAAGGCTCCCGTGACGGGGTTGTACAGCCGAATCGCTCCGTCCTGATTGCAAGCAGTGAGTATGACGCTGTGGAATCATCGCTTGGCGTACGTACATTGGTCGCGATGAAGAGTTTCCGCTCTCGAGGGCTGTCGAAGGCGATGGCGCAGATTTCCGCGTCTCGAACGGAGATCAGTTCCTCGATTTTCGCGCCCGAGTTGGCATTCCACACCGTGACGCGGTTCTCCACGACGCCGACGAAGGTGTTGGCCACGGAATTGAAGACAACGCAGCGGGTGAGGGACATCCCAGGCGAGTCGTCTACGGCCGCGTCATCTTGTACTCCAGCAGACTGCACGAAGGCGCTGAAGCGGTACAAGCGCAGGTTTCCCGTGATGATATCGCACGCAGGACTCTCTCGCAGTGCGCTCGCAGCCGGGTCTTGGTGTTTCTCAGAAGTGAGTCCTCCAGCGCTACTCAACGAGGTCATAAATGTCCGGAAGCGACAGAGATTTGGAGTGTGAAGCTCAAACGTCTGCAGCATGAGCGCTAGGTGGTTTCCACTGAAGCCCTTGGCGCAGCGCGTGATGTCCCAAAGCTTGAAATGGCCACTTTGATCGCCTGTCACCGCCAGACAGGGCCCAGTCGCAGACGTCGAGACGAACTTGGCCCCCATGAGGCAGTGGTGGTGACCTCCCAGCTTGGTCTTGAGGGTTCTACCGGTAATTCCCCAGCAGTAGGCTTGATACTCGAAGCCGGAGCTTAGTAGCAGCGTGTGCGCAGAGTCCAGCGTCAAGACAGCCTGCTGGTGGCCTCGAAGGACGAACGAGACTGTCAGCACTGCCGACGGTCCCCCCACCGCTGCATTCGCGCCCGCCACAGTCTCCCAGATCGTGATTGTGTGGTCGAATGATGCCGTCGCAACGTAGGGAGTATCTGGCAGATCTAAACAGGCTGCTAGACGCTCCGTGTGATGGCGTGGGAGCAGCATCGGCGGAGGTGGCAGGGCAGCACCCGCGTGCATTGGCACCTCAAGGTCCCAAAGCTGCACCTGCTCCGTGGCACCCCCAGCGACGAACAACCTCTTGAGCGGTGGAGGACACCACTGCACAAAGAGCGCCGGGAAGCGTCCAGCGAGCTTCCCGTTGAAGACGTACGAGCCGACGGTGGCGTCGATGATGGACCACAGCGAAATGCACAGGTCGCTACTCGCCACCGCCAGCGCGTTTCGAGATGGCACGTGCTCTGCGTCCAACACTTCCAGCGCGTCTAGAACGTCTTGCTGTTTGTCCCCCGCCTTCTTCTCCGCTGCCAGTTTTTCACTGCAGTTGAGCTCGTGGAGGAAGTTCATATCGAGATCGAACATCTACGCAGTTATTCCCCCACAAAGTATCCACAAACTGTAAGTTGACACGAAAACATTTTCAGGTAAATATCACGTACCAGTATTCGCGAAGACTTGTGCTCGATCACTGCAAGACGCTTTAGCTGCGAGAAGGTTTTGAGCTTGCTCACCTGGTACGGAAACGTCCTGTGGGAGCAGTGAGTAAAAACTAATATACCGTCTTTTGAAGCAGCGCACGTACCGTGTTGCAGTGCTGCTACTCAGAGGTTCTTGACGATAAACCACGAGATTTCGCGGAGGAGCGTCTTGAGCATCTCCATGTGGTTGCTCCTGGTCGTGGTCGTTCTCGTGCGGTACTCGCGTGGCTATCAGCCCCAATGCAACGCAAAAGGAAGCGAACTCCTCCCAGTCCACCACAGCGTCCCCGTTAATGTCAATTTGCTCAAACATCTCGAACAGCAGGCCAACCAGGGCAGTAGCACGACCGAGGTGCTGCATTAACCCCGGTCGTGTACGCATTAATTCCCAGAGCAATAGCCTCGCAAAGTGGACTTTGGGCAGTCCTTCGTCGGGGAAATACCGTTCGATACCGAGGAAATCGGCACAGCTGAGAGCCGCACAGATCGCAGCAACACTCGACAGCGGCTTGCGGTTTGGGATCTCGATGTCTGGCATGATGTCCAACAGGAAGACTTGCATCGCTTCGACCAGAGAGGCGGTCACCGCGCTGCGTACAAGGACGTTACTGCGGCCGTCGGTGGCAGCGTGGAAGGCCCAGTCGTAGTGCGTGCCGTGCCGCCGGAACATCTTGCAGAGCAGCAGCACGTTGGGCTGCTTGTCGTTATTCCTCCGCAGCGTCTTGGGGTCGTGCGTGACCCCTAGGAGACGCGTTCGTTCGCCGGCATTGAAGACGAACCTCTTGCCTCCTGCGGCGAGCGCTTGCGCGTCTGCTTCCGCTTGCGCGCTGTCCACCGCGTGCAGGTCGCACGTGAGCGAGAAAGCGTTGAGCTGTGGAGAGCGCGCGATTTCGTCCTCTGCGTACGTGACCAGGCAGCCCACGACTTCCACGAACGGGTGCAATTTGGCCATGGAGAAGCGCACCACCTCGCGCTCGTCCGCTTCCTTCGACTTGGCTCGAGTCGCTCGGAAATTATCCGCGCCAAAGTACGCGACGCTCTGATTCTGATGGCCGTGTAGTGGCGTATCGGGTGTCTTGGCTCCGCGTACAACTTGCAAAATGTCACCCTAGCAAAAAGTCAACTTTCACTTTCTCAAACCTGAAAAAGAGTTAGACGCCAACGACGTACCTGCGCGTTAAACAGTAAGAAAACCAACTCGACGATCCACGGCACGCTTTCATCTTCTTCTCGTCGGAGGCGCTGGAAAAGAGCAATCGAATTAATTCAAAGAGGTATCCAGTGCTCAAATTGCAAAAGGAAGCGTACAAACACGACGTGGGGCTTCGAGTCTGCCAATGGCGTCACGTCTTCGTCTGTTAACGCGTCGCACTCGCGAGCGGAGCTGACTGCGTTGGTGTCAGCGTCCATCGCATTGGGAGGCGTTGCTCCTCCTTGTTTGTGAAAGGACAGTCGTTTTGGTCACCGCCTCTTCAAGAATCGAGCATGGTGCTGCGTGAAGAAGACTCGGACGAGCTGCTGCGTCGCCTCTTTCGACGCTGCAATGGACGCACCGACCGATTTCCAGCTCCTCCTCAATCCGTCAAAGGGAGCGAGTTTCAAACGCTGGCTGTGACCAATTGTCATGATTTCGCACGCGAATTGGGAGCTACAGAGGAAGCTCTTCACCCTCATACGAAGAAGTTGTCACCAATGACACCACCGCCTCGGACTAACGAACCACTGCAGTACCCGAGCTGGGACGAGCTGGAAGAGGTTTTTAGAGACCTTCATGATCTGTACACGCGGGTAACACTCTCTCTACGTGAGCAGGAGTATGAAAAGTTACTCACTCAAGCTGCAGTGAGAACACTGAGCCTCGCGTGCTTGAGTAGCGACCGTGGAGATCTCGACGCTGCTGGCGTGCGCGTCAAGCTGCTGGAGGTGGCAGTTCGCCCCTCTGCCGAGTGGCGACGTCTTGCGTTTACCTTGTTCCTCAACACTAGCATTGCGTCCCTTACAGCGCTACTATCGCGTCCAGAAGACGCGTCGGTCTCCAGAGCGCAGCAGCTGGAGGTGAATCTGTTCAAAGTGCTTCGAGAGATGTTGGCCAAGGCGGTCGTAGTCTCGACGACATCTTTGGCTTCCGAGCAGATAGTCAACTCTCAAGGTCTGGACTGGGTCGAAAACGCTGTGGGCTGCTTGGAGCTCTTTGCCAAGAAAGCGAACGGGAGCTTCTCGTCCGAGCGACTGCGATCCTTGGATGAACACACGCTTCTGTTTCTTGTCGCTGAAGCCAGCAACCGCGGACTGTGCGGAGCTGAGCTCCAGCTGAAGGCTATGGAGCTTGTCGTCACCACAATGTACGCGTTCAAAGTCGCTCCTGCTAGGAAATCGGTCGGGACAGACTGGCAGCAACCGACCAAAGACCACACGGTGTGGAACTGCGGGCTACCAGTCGCAGCAGTGGAGCAGTACGTGAGTCTCGAGCTGCTACTTTACCACTTTTACAATTCCCCGGTGGCTCGCCTGCAGCGACTGGCCTGCATGGTTCTCATGGACGTAGTCTGCGACCAGCTTCGACGCACAGGAAGCCGCGAAGGGATTAGCACAGCGGGTCTTGAGCAACTATGGCGTACGTTTGTGGACTGGGAGGACCCGTCCGTGGGGACGAGGCAGGCTCTGCTGTCGCCTTACATCTCCAGTGCTCGAGTCGTCAAGCAGCTAGCGCCTAGTTGCTCACTCGTCTCGGAGAAACAACTGAACGCGTTCGTTAACCAGTTTCGGCTGCTCACCCAGATCGACGCGTACTTTGGAGTGAACCCCAGCTTGGATAAAGCTATCAAAGCGGCCAAGAGCCACGGCAATGCAAACAGCTCGGACGAGCTACTCGACCAAGTGTCAAAGCAACTGCTCTCGAATCGTGCAGTGGAGCGCTTTCGAGGGGAGCGATGGCTGGCTGAACTCTTAACTTATGGTCATGACGACGACGTCTTCTCTTCGTACGATAGCAGAGCTACCACAGCGGCCGGATCTGTTCGTAAGCAGTCCGAAGCTCTTTTGGTTCGGCCAAGACCTGGCGAAAGCACCCCAGCTGGAGAGGAACTCGAAGAAACCTTCTGCTATGACGAGGGTGGAGAGATCAGCTTAGCTGCCCAAGCCAAGTTTTGGGAGCTAGCGTCCCCCACCAACCCTCCAGAACTTCGTGGATGCTTTGCGAGGGTGTTGACGCTTTTTGTGCGACGAAAACTTCAGCTGAGTGTGAGTGTGGCTCCCTGGTTTGGGTCGGTGTTTGACACAGTAGACTGATAAGCTTTTGTGGTGTTTTGTGTAGTCAGGTAAAGCAGAGACTTCGACAATTGAAGAAGTCAACACGTGCTTGGGCGTGTTGCTCGACCACAAGGAAAGCGATCCAGCAGTTTTGATACCTGTAGTGCTGCTCATCCTGGACATTTGCCAGTGCGAGCTATCCTACATCGACAAAAGGAGGCAGCAAAGCGACCGCATTGCTTCCTCCTCCTTGGCTGACAATCAGCACGAAGAGCTGTACGACCGCGTCGCCTGGTCGGACTCGTTGGCCTCTCGAGTGCTGAACGGGGACGTAGCACTGGACAAAGCGCTTCTGCGGCAGATGGACACCGCGTTCTTCCTACACGTGTTGACAGTGCTGCACGAGAGCTCTGATACTCATGTACCACGTGAATGCCGCCACGTCTGCTGTGGAGTGGACGCAACTTTGATAGGAGACATCGCAGCGTGTACAGCGCTCATTCTCACACACCTCCTCTCGGACGAGGCCGCGCTGGCCAAAGCAGGAGGTCTATCAGTCTTGATGCCGTTCCTGCAATCGTGCGATACCCGAATTGCTGTGTAAGAATTGGTCGATTGCTTGTTCGTGAGAGGGACAACACCACTTACGTTTTGCTCCGTAGGTTCATAGCCAAACTCATCGGCGAGACGGCCAAGAAAGCCAACGAAACGCAGTACGCCGCCTTCCTCCGCGAGCTCTACGTCGCCTGCGTTGAAGCCGACGACGAAAGCGCGCTGTACAACTCGTACCTACACACACAAACGCTGCTGCATGGGATGTTGAAGTGAACATGGCTATATGTAGCCATTATCGATAGATCCCCTTTCGAATCTGAAGCATTTATAACGGGATCGAGACAGTCGATAACCTTATATTTTCTATTATCAAACACGTGCATATGCTCTAATCTGCCCTGTGATATCATATTTAACCTCAATATAAGGTATAATGAAATGACTGGCCATGAGGCATTCTCGTATCTTTCCGGATATGTTGCGTCAGTTTCAATTGCTCAGTCGGAAGATGAGTTGATCAGATGAATATGCGCGGGTAGATTAGGTCGCCATGCATTTATTGCGGCCGACACGCATTCGAAGCCTCTTTCCCTCCTTTCGGAGGTCTCAGGTGGGGTGGAGAGTGCTCCCGGGGAGGGTTTTTCATTGTGCTCTTGGTGTTCTTGGCTGTTGCTGAAAAGCGGCGCCGAGAGGTTAACCAGGACACGTGTTGAACGCCTCGGGGCGTCGGCAGATACTGAAGTCCTGGAGATACTGTGTGGAGTTCTTGCTGCAATTTGCTCGGACCATGAAACGCTCCAGACATACCACAATCAATCAATGCATAGTAACGATATGCTAGGACGAGTAAAACCAAAGAGCAACTGGGGTTTAAGTCCACGTCATGTTTGCATTACGGGAGCTGGCGGTAGGGATCTGAGGCCTGCGCATTCTGCTTCGCGCCTGTGGTTGCTGTAGCAGCCCCGCCTTGTGCAAACTGCTGCTGTTGCTGCTGCATCATCTGCATGTTCATCATCTGAGGCTGCGCCATCATGTTCATCTGCGGTTGCATCATCATCATTTGCTGCATTTGCGGCTGGCTCATGCCTTGCATGGGCATGTGCATGTTCGGGTACATTTGCTGCTGCATGGCCGCTGAGCCGTCCGTGACTTGGAGCTGGTTCATGTTCGTGCTCAGCTGCATCATGGCACCAGGCATGTTCTGCAGCTGCGGCTGGCCCTGCATCTGCATGGCCATCACGGGCGTGGACTGGTCGGCACCCCGCGCCTTCTGAAGGTCGTTCAGTGTCCGTTTCTCCGTCGGGTTAGCCGACAGACTCTTCTTCTCGCTCGCAAGAGAGCTCAAGTCCACGATGTTGTTCTCCGGCAGGAGATTGGTGCGGAACGCATCGGCTTGCTGCGGTTGCGACTGGGTCTCGTCCGAGGTCATGACCGGAGCGCTGCCTTCAAAGATCGATTGCTGGGTGGGTACAGCAGCTTGGACAGGCGCCGCAGTGAAGCTCAGACCGGCGAGGTCTTGCAGAGGGTTCTGGCTCTGCGGCGCGTCGAAGATGGACGGCTGCACTTCCTGTGCAGGCAGGCCAGTAGTAACTGGCTGCGTATCTAAATCCACACCCAGTAAGTCCACACTCGCTGCTGCCTTCTTGCTGCTGCGTTTTTTGGCCTTCCTCGTGTTCTCCTTCTCCGAAGCAGACTCGTCCGTGGACGCCACCGACTGCCGACGCGCGCGCAACTTCTTACCGGATTTGTCCTTTTTACTCTTCTTGACCTTGGGCTTCTTCACCTCTTTCTCTTCGTCAGCAGGCGGTGGCGGGAGCTTGGCCGGGTCAAATGAGAACGCATAGTCCGCCGACGGCTTCTTCTTGCTCTCCTCCTCACTCTCACTCTCCGAGTAGAAGCCGCTGTGCTTCTTGGCCCTACTCTTCTTGTGGCTACGCTCGTCCTCCGTCTCTGACTCGGAGATCGACAGTTCCTCACTCTCACTCTCACTCTGCTGTTTCTTCCTGCTCTTCTTACTCTTCTTGCTCTTCTTCATCGCGTTTTTCTTCTTGGCATGGCGTCCCTTGGCGTGATGTCCATGGTCGTTTGAGCTCACACTCTTCGGCTCATAGGGTTTGGACCCGTTGCCATAGTCCGAATAGGCCTTGGGTCTCTCCGTGGCAAAGTCGTTCTGGTAGCCGCCTCCACCACCGCTGTAGCCGCCACTGACCCCGCCACCAGTCGACGAGGTACGGATATCCGCCATCCAATTGGCGCGACCATCATTCCGCGGCATCTGTGGCGCGTAGTGGTCCGGGATGGAGTCGCTCGTGGGTCCACGCGCCAGTTTCCCCCCGTACTCGATGACTTTCCCGCCCAACCATTGGCCGCTCTCCAGGATCTTGCTCTTCCAGTCGCCAGCGCCGTCTACAGCCACCGAGCTGCCGCCGTAGGAGCCGCCAGACGCATAGGGCGCGCCGAAGCGGTTGCGGTCGTGGAAGTTGCCGCCAGACGAGAAGCTCGAGCCCTCGACGGACTTCTGCATCCACATGATGTGCCAATTGAGCTCTTGGTGATCAGTCGGGAAATGATCTTCTCTCCCTATCTGATTAGGTTTCGTCCAATGAAATCAGTTTAGAGAGGGGTTTTAGCCAGTGACATGGCAAATGCTTTTTTTTAAATAAAAGTTCAGCTATAAATTATTCTGATGGACGAACGCTGGATGGAGGGCGAGGACGCGGCGGAAGAGGAGTTGCGCCTGCTGGAGGCCATGGCCAACGTCTCCACCTCCATGCAGCAGGTAGGAATGGCGTCATTTATGCTACAGCATTTGCAGTTGACACATTTTGTGGGTTTTGTGACAGTTCAATCAGGTGCTGGGTAAGCTCAATCGACAGACTGTGGAGCTCTCGAAGGAATTGGGCACAGCTGAGAGGCAATTGGTGCGTGGTAATGGGGAAGGTGGAAATCTACAGAGAAGCACATTCTGAAAGGCGTCATTGGTGTCTGCAGAACGCGCTGTACTTGCCTTTCCAAGCAGCAATTTATGAGATGCAGAGCAACAACAGCAGGACGTCGCTGTCGGTGCCGACGGTGACTGCAGTGGCCACGCCCGACGGCCAACGGACAGAACTGTGAGACCGATCCACTGGTCCTGTAGCTTTAATGAGAGCACTTGGCCGTTGTAGTTTTTCTTTGTTTTCTTTACACAACTGCATTAGTGCGAGCCTGCAGTGCACAGAAGACTTGACGTAGCACTTAGTTAGGGCCCACCATGTCCTCGGGGCGCACGAAGCGGTCGAACTCGTCGCCCGTCAGGTAGCCCAGCTTGATGACGGTCTCACGCAGCGTGGCGCCGTCCTGGTGCGCCGTCTTGGCCACCTTGGAGGCCTTGTCGTAGCCGATGTGCGGGTTGAGCGCCGTCACGAGCATGAGCGAGTTCTTCATGAGCTGATCGATCTTCTCGCGGTTGGCCTCAATGCCCACGACGCAATTGTCAGTGAAGGCACCGCAGCTGTCGCCAATGAGGCGGATCGACGACAGCAGGTTGCTGATCATCACGGGCTTGAACACGTTGAGCTCGAAGTGGCCGTTGGACCCGCCCACCGTCACCGCCACGTGGTTGCCCATGACCTGCGCGCAGACCATCGTGATGGCCTCGCACTGCGTTGGGTTCACCTTGCCAGGCATGATGGACGAGCCGGGCTCGTTCGCAGGCAGCGTGAGCTCGCCCAGGCCGCTGCGCGGGCCCGAGCCGAGGAAGCGGATGTCATTGGCGATCTTCATGAGCGAGCACGCGATGGTGTTCATGGCGCCGCTGGCCTCCACGACGGCGTCGTGGGCCGCCAGCGCCTCGAACTTGTTGGGCGCCGTGACGAACGGCAGCTTGGTCTCGTCGGCGATGATCTTGGCGATCTCGGCGTCGTAGCCCTTGGACGTGTTGAGTCCCGTACCGACGGCCGTGCCGCCCAACGCGAGCTTGCACAGGTTGGGAAGCACGCGCTCCACGCGCTGGATCGAGAGCGCAATCTGCTCGCGGTAGCCCGAGAACTCCTGGCCCAGCGTGAGCGGCGTGGCGTCCTGCGTGTGCGTGCGGCCGATCTTGATAATGTCGTCGAACTCCGTCACCTTGGCGTCCAGCGCCGCGTGTAGCTTGTGCAGACCTGGCAACAGCACGCGGTGAATCTCCTGCACGGCGGCGATGTGCATGGCCGTGGGGAACGAGTCGTTGGACGACTGGCCCATGTTGACGTGGTCGTTCGGGTGCACGGGCGCCTTGCTGCCCAGCACGCCGCCCGCCAGCTCAATGGCGCGGTTCGAGATCACCTCATTCGTGTTCATGTTGGACTGCGTACCCGAGCCCGTCTGGAACACGACGAGTGGGAAGTGGTCGTCCAGTCGGCCGGCGATCACGTCGTCGGCGGCCGCGATGATCTTCTCGGCCACCGAGGCGTCCAGCTTGCCCTGCTCCAGGTTGTACCTGGCCGCGCACTTCTTGACCACGCCAAAGGCCTTAATCACGGGCAGCGGCATGCGCTCGCGCTCGCCGCCAATGGGGAAGTTCTCGAGACTGCGCTGCGTCTGCGCGCCCCAGTACTTGGAGTCGTCCACCTGCACCTCTCCGATCGAGTCCGTCTCGACACGGAACGTGCTAGCGGCGCGCACCGCCTTGACGGTCATGCGGGCCGAGGCCGCGGCTTTTCCCACGGCGGACAGCATGGGATCTCGGGAGCTCTTGGAGTCTGACGTGGTTGGAAAGTGAGGAGCGATCCTGGCCGCAGGTTTGGGATTCGGTAAGATGCAAATTGCAATGTGACTTGTGGAATTTTGGTCTTTTGGGAGTGCCCATCAAGAGAGATCCTGACCAAGGAAGATGTGCGTCTCCGATGTAGCGGGATATACAGGGCATGTTGTATAGAAGTGACTTGGAATAGTGAAGAGGGAAAGACACTGTCAGATCAGGGTTTGGAAGGTGATACTGCAGATGGAGATATATTGAATTATCGATTTATAGAGGGATGCTAAACCGATAGTTGAAGTTGTTCTTGCGCGTGGCATCCGCCAACAGACTTGGCCATTTGAGTATCATCCACTTGTGAAGTTGCTTGAGTGAATAATACTCTCGCCTGCTGATGCACCAAAGCGCGTCGGCGGCACCCTGTCCGATGCATTTCCAGCGTCTGTTTGCGCTGCTTTTTTTCTAGCTCGTAGTCTTCGCCATGGGCTGCACGCAGTCGAGCATTGAGACTTGAAACGCGATCGCTCGTGCTGGAGCGGCGGTGGGTTGTCATCAATTCCACATGAACGAGCGTTCGACTTTGGTCCACATTGGCAACGAATTGCTTCACCGTGTGCTGCTCGCAACTAGCAAAGCGGCCTAAAAGCAAAACTCGGAGCTGAGAGTGAGTCGCGATTGCTGGGAGCAATGACAACAAACCATCGAGAGTGAAATCGTTGCCGGACTAGACACAGAAAGAGACAATATCAGCAATGAACCGGTACACAAATCATACAGGTGGCAAGAGGAGTGTACCAGATCCAGTCGATACAACTGCAGGCAGCGCTGCAACATGCGCACGAGCACATGAATGCTACGGTTACCGAAACTGTTGCGTTGCAGGTCGAGAGCCTCAATTCGTCCACTCCAAGCGATACCGGAGACCAGCACACCCACCAGGAGATCGTCGAGTCCACAGTTTGCAAGCGAAAGGGACGTTAGCATGGCGTAGTTGGCCAACGTGTAATGCAAAGCGCTTCCTGTGCGTGGTTTCATCCCTTCGAGGCCGCTCTCTGGAGTTAGCTGGGTTGGATTGGCAATGACAACAGTCTTCAGAGCTGTCGTCGTCACCCGAAGCAGCTCACTTAGCGCGCGAAAGCCTCCGTCCCCGATGTTGTTGTCCACAAAAGTCAATGTACGCACACTACGATTCGTGCGAAGGCCACGCAGTATACGTCGCGTGCCTTCTTCCGGTAGTGCATTGTCCTCAAGTCTCAAGTCCGTCACCGAGTGGTTAGTACGCAGCGCAGCACCGAGAGAATCTGCTTCAGCGATGGTCAACACGATGTGTTTGAGGTGACACACCTCGAGAGTCATCGACGACAACTTGATCTGCACGATAACCTCGCGAAGCACCTCTCGTTCTATCGCTGCTCTGTTCCTACGTAGATAAAACTCCATTCTCGTCCGATACAGCATTGCCGTTGGGTCGTCGTCGTCCTGGTTGTTCTCCACTTGAACTGCGGTGACACTCGAGTCCTTCATGGCGTCAGCCAAGACCTTTAACCCCTCAGCCGAGAGCATGTTGCCTCTCAGATCGACGTGTAAATCTCGTATCTTGGCAGCTTGCAGCATTGCACCGAGAGCCTCCGCTCCGTCGTCGTCAATCTGGTTGTCTGCCAGACTGAGGAGATGCAGCGTCGTGTTGGTGCCAGCTCGGAAGAAGGCGACCCAGTCCGTCAACGCCTCGCTCGTCAATTCACAGCCCGCCAACACCAGATTCTTGACTGCATTGTTCTTCCTCAGAGACGTCGCGAGACAAGCGGCGCCGTGCTCGCCAAGTTGGTTCCCGGTCAAATCCACGCGCGTGAGGCTCGAGTTGATCTCCAGAAAGTCTGCGAGCTGCACCGCCAGACTGGGCGTCACTCCAGAGCGACGCAAATCCAAGGTTGCCACCGTCGGGTCTTCATTCACGCGCTGCAAGACCTCAGCCAGCGACGTCGAGTCCAACTTGGCATTCTCCATAGTAGATCTGCGTCGTTTCGCGAGCAATACCCTCCGTCCCGTAATAAAAAGTAGCATACTGAAACTAAGTATCACTTAAATAGGGACATACAAGATCTGTGTCAAAAGCTCAAGATACCATGTACCGCACGACCTTCGTGTCAATTCTCACGGCGCTCCTGCTCTTGAGCTTGTGGCCCGTCATCTACGCGACTGCATTGAGCATTGACGAGTTGTGGCAAACCGCGGACAAATTATGGCAAACCGATGACTTGGACTCAGCCATGGCCATCTTAGAGCAGATCAAGACGCTGCAGCCTGGAGATCGACGTGTCCAGCTGGGTATCGCGTCGATTTACCAGGAACGGAAGGATTTTGATCCTGCACTGGAGATTCTGCACGGCGTTTTGGCCCAAGATCCTCACAATCTCAAGCTGCTCCAGCGCATTGGTGCAGTGTATATGGACAAAAAGGACTTCCCCAAAGCGCTGGCGTATCTCCGAGCTGCAGAGCGAGAAATTGACCCGACGGATGTTGAGCAGGTGGACGATTTAACACACCGGTTTGCATTGGCGTATCACCATGGAGGAGAATTTGCCACGGCGGAGAAACTCTTCCAGCACGTGAGCGAGAGTGGACGCTCGGCGGCCTTTTACTTTGACTTTGGGGTTACGCTGGAAAAACTTGGCAAGGCGAGGACGGCGTTAATTGAGGCGTTAGAGGTTGTACGGAGAATTAAGGGGTTAACTGGTTATTGTACGGTGCATGCAGATTTTAGAGGCAGGTGATGCGTATAATCAAGCGCTGGAGATCGATCCAGCACAGGCTCAAGCGAGGATTAACATCGCAGCGCTTCACCACCAGTTCGGCGATGTGAACGAGTCAATTCCTCAATATCTGGTACGTTTTCTTGATTAATATTTAGTAGCGTAGCTTCAGATATCAACTTGTCACTGCAGTATGTCATCAACTTGCCGTCAGCCCCAGTAAATGTCAAGGTCATGGCCATGGGCAATGTTGGCGCAGCCTACGAGGTTTCACGCGACATTGTGAACGCTTTGAGCTGGTACGAGCGCGCGCTTGAAGCAATTTCTACTTCTCCAGACATGATTTCCCCAGACATGTTTACGGCACAGACATCACGGATGCATCTCATGGTGCACAAGGTTCGGGCCAAGCTGAGCGCTTGTGTGTGGGCTAATGCGGAGGAGGAATTTGATTCTCTCTGGAATATGGTCACTAACATGCAGGTAAGAATGGGCACTGTGTATCCTTTTACACCCTTCGACTCTTTGCTGCACGCTATGTCGCCGCAAGAAAGGAAAACGCTAGCTGTGAAGTACTCAACCAAGTACAAACTCAACGTTGTCGACGACCGGAACGACAGTCTTACGTCACAGAAAAAATCACGCCAAGGGGGACAGATACAGCACGTCACCAGACTAAATATTGGATATCTATCGTACGACTACGCAGATCACCCTACAACGCATTTGATGGAGGGTTTATTCATGAACGCGGATCGAAGGTCGATGAAGATTATCGCCTTTGGATACGGGCGAGATGACAGTAGCACGTACCGCCGGCGAGTCGTTGAGAGTGTGGATACATTCGTGGATTTGTCGGCTGCATCCTTTGAAGAGAGTGTGAAACAGATTCGTAATGAAGAGATCCATATTGTGATGGATGCTCAAGGCCACACCCGCGGAGGTCGGATGCAGATTGTAGCTGCCCGGCCTGCACCGATTGTGGTTAATTATCTCGTGTATCCGGGATCCTCCGGCGCACCATTTGTGGACTATGTGATTGTTGACAAATATGTGGCACCACCCGCAGAGACGTTCTCAGCATTTACCGAAAAACTTGTAGTTTTACCATACTCGTATCAAGTAAACTACTACCAGCAGGTTCTCGCGTCATCTGAAAACATTTCTCTTCGTGCGGATTTATGGAAAGTTGGTCAACGGGATAAAGAGCGCGTACAAAATGCTGGTTTCGCGTTCGTGAATTTCAACAAGATCGACAAACTGGAGGTTTCGGCTTTCAGCACGTGGATGGCTATTCTACGACGTGTACCTCGCAGCTCACTACTTCTTTTAGATCCAGGTCGAAATATCCCGGGCAAAAATGCCGATGAATCTGTCACAAGCCGCGAGATCAAGAAAAACTTATGGGCAGAGGCGCTCGCGCAGGGCATCTCAAGGAGAAGAATCCAATTCGTCTCTAGGTAAGTCGGTTGTGAGTCATAATACTTGCTGCAATCGTGTTTTGATTATTCATTATGTATACAGAATTCCAAAAGCGCAGCACCTCCAGCGTCACCGCCTCGGAGGGCTCTTCCTTGACACGTTTATTGTAAGTTGGACGAATTGTTTTGGCAGCTTCAGCTACTCACTTAACATGGTGGCGCTGTAGTATGGTGCACATTCGACAGCGACCGATGCGCTTTTCGCAGGACTTCCGGTTCTCACACTAGCAGGTGACTCTTTTGCAAGGTATAGCGTTTTTCCTAGGCTGTGCACGACAATGATATTGCTACTGACATTGAATTTACTACTGTAGTCGTGTGGGAGTTTCCTTGCTCGAAAATCTAGGAATGAACAGCTTAATCGCCTTTTCCCGCAAGGAGTACGAGGATGTAGCAGGTTCGTAACTGAGATACACCTTAGCTTGGTCGCTTTGAATGGGCTAACGTGGACTTTTGATGGTGGTTCTTCTTCAAAGTGTATCTCGCGACAAGACCCTCCGTTTTGGAACGTTTGCAGCGCCAACTTCGAAGTAACAAAATTGAAAATGAGGAGCCCTTGTTTCGCACTGAGCAGTACACAGAGAGCCTGGAAGCGAGCCAACGTCTGATGTATGACGTCTACTCCCTCACAAATCGTACTTTTCATCTGGTGATTTGATAATCGCGAAGTGCTGTTCAAAGATATTCGTCAGAGTGATTATGAGCTTTAACTTATACGTTTGGTGTTTTTATTATTGGTGTCTGACTCGTTTCCTGTCTGTTCACTTAATCGTTTGCTGGCGGAGGTTCTGGGTGGGAATGGTGCTTCCTGGCTATCGTCTCTAGTTGTTGTGCACCTAATCCTGTGTGAGATGCTTTGATACCATGGTGAGGGGAATCTGCTACATCGTCAAAGTTGTCGGACCGTCGTCTTGAGTGCTTGTGGTGGGCAACCGGCAATCGATCAGAGTCACCGGCATGTACCGGAGCACGCTCAGCGTGGGCCTTCTCGCTTCCGTTGCTATTTGCATGGGCGGCATTGGAGCTTGCTGTGGGAGATGACACAGGCTGACGTGGTCGTGCGCGAGTATTTCCCGTAGACGAAGCATACCGTTTGAAGGTGACAGGGTGGTTTGGACTCAATGCTATAGGCATTGGCGTGTTCATCGCCCCAGTGCTCCCAGACCCTGAAGACCGTGGTGATTTGTCTGCTCGTAATGATCCCTTCGGTTGAAGTGGGTTATCCATGATTCGTCCACCGCGTGTCCGCCCTCCATTTGGAGCCACAGCAGATACGGAGGGGCCGCCACTTGAGTTTACTTGTGCACTGCCACCGTTCGTGGGGGTTGTCAACGCACTTGGAGCACTGATATTGCCTCCCGTAATATCGGTCCGAGACAATCGCTGAACGATTGACGGCAACTTGTCGTCATCGTTTGTCTTGGTCAAAGTTGAAGCGGGAGCTGCAGGCGTATAAGTGATGGCGAAGCTTCCATCGTCGTCATCGTCGTCATCTACACTGTCTTGCAAAGATGCACTCGCAAATGCAGTGTCCAGACAGCCAGACGTGCCGGCCGTGCCACGCACCCACGGGTGGCTGAAAATCTCGGGGATGGTTGCTCGCTCGTTTGGGTCAGGCTTGAGCATCCGAATCACAAGATCTGTGAGTGCCGGACTCAAATCTGCGTCTAGCTTGAACTGGCACCTCATGATGCGATTTCGGATGACGTTCTCGCGTGGTCGGTTCGTCCCCAGGAGATCGGGGCCCTCGAAGGGCAGTCGACCGCACACGATTGCAAACAAAATTATACCTAGACTCCATACATCGAGAGGTGGGCCCGCGTTGGATGTACCACGAAAAACTTCCGGCGCCAAGTACGAAATGGACCCACAGCTCGTTTTCATCATGGCACCTGGCTTGTAAAAGTCGCTCAGACCGAAATCTGCGATCTTGGCTGTGGAAATGTCGTTTTTACTACAAGTTGAAGAATGTTAGTATGATCACACGACTGTGGGGAGGAGATTCGGTGGCAAGCTTACTTTGTGAGCAAAATGTTTT
The DNA here is from genome assembly GCA_000500205.2 of Phytophthora lateralis. Taxonomy (NCBI): domain Eukaryota; phylum Oomycota; class Peronosporomycetes; order Peronosporales; family Peronosporaceae; genus Phytophthora; species Phytophthora lateralis. The sequence continues at coordinate 55,670 of KV724897.1, read as the reverse complement.
CCAGTTTCAGGTCGCGATGGCAAATATGTTGGTTGTGAGCGTAGCCGACACCCCCAATGACCTGAGAAAATAGCCCCGCGCCGTCCTCTTCCGATAGCCCCCCTGGGAACTGCTTGATGTAGTGAAAGAGGTCACCACTGTGTACGCCACAATCAATTAGCCCTCATCAATTTAAGCAAAAAAAATCAACTAGCCAACGCACGAACCCTTCTAGCAGCTCAAACACGAGCACAATATGATTCGGCTCATTGATCACACGCAGCAACTTAATGATGCTCGGGTGGTTCAGTGCCTATAATCCCAACAAAACCATGAATAATTACAAGAATACCGTCTCTAAACCAACGAACCTACCGTCAGACATTGAATCTCCGTCGTCGTGCGCTCTACGTCTCCCAATGACCCCATTTCGCTTTTCTACAAAGCCACAACGTCAATCTCTACAACCAAAAATCCTCAAACTCACTCCTTTCCTCACCAGAATAAACTTGAGGGCCACTTTATCGTTCGTGAGCTGATGCACGCCAAGCCGCACTTCTCCGAAGCCTCCCCTGCCCAGCAGTGTCGTTACCTTATACCCTCCCACAACGTTCGCCACCTTCTCGTCCGTGCTCTGCGCGTCTTCTCCCCCCGAATTGGGAGCCTTGAAGGACCTCCCCGTCGAGAAGAAGAGCATGTCGTTTTCCTCGATGCACATGATGTCGTCAATCTCCGCGCCGTCGGCGTTGAAGACTCTGGAGGCCATCGGAACCATCTCCAGCCGCTGCGAGGCGGCGCACAGGAACTCGTCCCATGTCCAGTGGTGCTGCACAAACAACACTACGCAAAATATAGTCACAGAGTGAGATTTCAAGTCTTTTTAGTCTGGTTAGAGACGTCGTGGTGATACCTTTTGGGTTGTCGAAGTGGCCGTTCTTGAAGGCCTTGATGGGCTTCCCCTGCACCGCGTGGTCGCTGAAGTCGTCCATGTCGTCAAAGTCCGCCATGTCTGCGCATCCGTCGGCTCCTGTCGCTCGCTCCCCTTGGCGCTCCCGCTCTCACGCCGACGGAGCCGTTTCCGTTCTTGCCCTGTAGTGCGGGCTGCCACCGCCTTCTACTAAATATAAATGGCCACATTTAGAATAAAAACAAAAAGGCAACTGCAACTTCTAACGACCAACACTCCTGAAACCTTTTCAATAGCATACATCATGAACATATGTAGGCTCGACGCTTTGCATTCTCCCTCCACTGTAGGAAAATACCAAGTGGCAAGCGGAAGTCCTCCAAGAAATTATGGCCAGTGCCCTCCCGCGCCGCATCGTCAAGGTACGCGAGCGCTACATTGTCCCCCGCCTCCTCTCCTGCCTGCGCTGCCGCAGACGACGTGGATCCTGCACTATAAGACCAGTAGACTGACGAGTTCTGTGTAGGAAACCCAACGGCTGCTAGCGGAGCCTGGTGCGTACAGTATTATTTTATACAGGTAATACAGTATACTGACGCTTGTGTGTCTGCAGTTGCGGGCATCAGCGCCACGCCATACGAAGACAACCTGCGCTACTTCCAGGTCGTGATCGCCGGCCCGCAGTCGTCCCCCTACGAGAGTATGTGGCTCTTTAGTTGCTATAAGGTTATAGAGGGTTACTAATGAGCTGTTGGGGGTGCTTGCAGATGGCATCTTCAAGCTGGAGCTGTTCCTGCCGTCGGACTACCCCATGGCGCCGCCTAAAGTGCGTTTCCTGACGCGCATCTACCACCCTAACATCGACAAACTGGGACGCATCTGCCTTGACATCCTCAAGGACAAGTGGTCGCCAGCCCTGCAGATCCGCACTGTGCTGCTGAGCATCCAGGCGCTGCTTTCGGCGCCCAACCCGGACGACCCGCTCGCCAACGACGTGGCAGACCACTGGAAGACGGACGAAGCTGGTGCCGTGCAAATGGGTGCGTGGATTGGAGGGCTGCAGGTAGATGCTAACGTGACAGCTAACTGGTTGTGGGGTTTGATGCTGTGCAGCTGCCGAATGGACGCGCCGCTACGCTTGAGCTCACGAGAGCAGACGCGCTGTCGACTGTAGTTTCGCTTTTCACGCTTGTTTTTTTTTCAATTTCTTTATCTTGAAAGCGTCCGTAACAGACTCGAGGTCTTTTGTGTTGTGCGTTCTGAACCACGCGCTTTTTGTTCGTTTCTGCAGACGACGCAGCTCGAGAGCTGCCGAGCTACAGCTATGTGACCTCTTCGGGTGCAGCGCTGTCGCCGTCCTAACCACAGGAAGCAGGGGATCGTAAATTGGATGAGTGGAGAAAGGTGCATTGAAGTCGTGTGGGGGCTACCACAGTCGGAGAGGGCCGTAATGACGCTATGCATTCGGTACGGGGCCGGTGGTCCTTACTTCGACGATGCCAAGGGTGGACGATGGTGCGGCGAGTTTGGGTTGTAACTATCACTACGTCACACCTCACATCGTAGAACTCGATTGTGGTAAAAGTCTTCAATTTGGGGTGGCGGTAGGCAGTCGATTCCGGTCCATTGTAGTTCAAGACGCTGCTTCTTGTGCGAGACAATCAGCGCACGCTTAGCTTTCAACGGGTTGCTGGAACAAAGATGCGACTAGCGGACGTACTGCACCTCCTAGTCAACGAACATCTCGAACGCGGCGTCGTTGGTGGAGTACTACGATGCCGTCACGAACGTAAGTGCACTGAAGCGACTGCACATTAGGGCAGCTCGGGAAAAGGGAGTGCCGAGTCATTGGGCCTCGACCAGCTGAGAGTTAGGAAACGGAATTCTTATGAACTAGGTCATCATGGGCCAATCACGTTGCTTCAGAGTTACTATGGATTCGTCAGGTTGGTGAATTCATCGTTTTCGTTTTCGATACGCTGTTATAGCTGCTTGCACTGGTGGTGGTGGGAATTTTCTCCGAGCTGTTTCAAAACGGTATGAGCTTTTGCAGGAGTCGCCGTGATTGTCACTCGGAAAAATTGGACGCGGGTGTTTGGCGGAGAAAGCGAGTGGTTACTGCGTAAAAGATTCGCTGGGCGTCTGATTAACGGATTGCTCAGACCAGTGGAGAGTACAAATCCACCGACAGAGTTGTCGGGAAAGCTATCCGGAGCGCCATCCCTGGCGGAATTCCGAGGATTCGATGTCCGTCCAACTGGATCACGGTTCTTGGAGCGACAATTGGAAGTGGAGCTAGCTGCACCAGTGGATTTACTCGAGCATCATACAACTTGTATTCGGCATTCGCAAAGTCGGGGTTGAACTGCACACACAGCACGTACTCGACTCCTGGCATCACAGCCCCGGCTGTGAGACTCCAATCTCAATTTTGATCGTCCGAATGTCGTCAAATATTGGAACGCCCGGAGGAAGCACGGATCCCGGTGCTGTTCGGCGTGGTCAGGTCTGGGAACCATCGTCGCCCCTGAGAATTCTTGACGGCCATGTAGCCTTTGAGCCATCGACGAACATTTTGCTCAGCAATTGAAGTACCTTGTGTAAACTCACAAACATAATTCTCGTGTGGAGCGTCGGCAAACTCGATGATGTGGAGCAAACCATTCAAGAAAATTGGGTCGAACGATGTGTCCGTCACTGTCAACAAACGCGTTCCATTCATCTTCCGTTGCCTGGCACACACGCAACGTGCCAGTAGCCGGTGGAGGCTGTACCACTGCAACTTCCAGAGCAGCATTGATGCGATCGATGCTGGAGAGAAGGTGAGGAGGAAGAGGAGTCATGATCGCCGGTGAGACTGGCGCTGCCACGGCTGTCGCAGCGACCACTGTTGTAACTACAGATCGAGGTGCAGCGATCGCGTCCGCTGCCGCCGTCGTGGATCTTCTCTAGACTCGAAAAGACCGCGATGATGACGGACCGCCTGCGACGGAGCTCATACTGACGTGGGAAACGCGAACCTTGGGACGAGGTGATGGAGAAGAGGAAATGTCAAAAACACTAGTAGAAAACGCGCGCAGCACTGCAATAAATCTGCTGGCACTTTACCAGTGATGGCAAAAAGCCTGGGTCTGCCCCTTTTTCCCAGTGGGAAGTCCCTTTCCCCACCGCAGCGGATCAGCGCACAGTGCACTGTGCACTGAAGGGACTTCGCATTGAGGGCAGCGCTTGCATTGCTGGGGCAAAGGGTACAGCAGTCTCGATCCACACGAGGTCAGTGCATGAAGCGTACGCGGAGCTGCAGCTCGAAAGGGAAATCGTTGGGATTGAGGAGACCTTGAGTCCATAATGAGGACTCAAGAGGCGGGGACTTGCTGCGGAGACTGCCGGGAAGCCTGGCCGCATTGACGAAGCTCGTGTAAAGTGCTGGGTTTGATCTATTGCTGTAGTGTTATGCAGGTGGGAGGACGACGTTGTCGTGCGCTTGGATGCTGGATGGTCAGGGTGAAGACAGAGCAGGAGGGCAAAAGCGTGTTGGTGTATTGGCATGTTTGATACTGAGCTAAACACAATTTCATGCGCCGCAGTTCGTCTTAGATGGACATACTCACGGGTTCGCTTACCACAGTTCTGAAGCTGTTCTACCCAACGTGACCGCCACAAGCCCACTTCCACTGCCTCAGCCCAGTTCCACTGAATTGATGTTAATGTAGCCGTCTCATAGTGAAGTCATATCCTAGACTATTCCTAGTGTATCCATTTTGTTTAGTGCTTTTGGGAAGAAATAGAAGTAATAAATTGTATTTTGTCAAACCAGGACAATTGACGAGGAGGCGCAAGCGGACCCTGGAGCACAAGGACATCCAGTTGCACGGCTGGATGATCGGCCACAACACGACCCGCATCACGCCCATCGACATCGTGGATGAGTGCGTTAGTTGCAGTGGAAATGATTGTATTATATAGGGAGGAGGGGGCTCTAATGTACTGCATTGTACTGTGTATAGGATCGGAGAGCCGACAAGCTGACGCCGCCCGAGATGGTCTTTGGTAACAACCAGTTGCTGCTGTTCCACGAGTCGTCGGGTGTGTGCTACTGTAGGACTAGCTAGCACTGGTACAACTTCCTGACGGTGGAGGCACTGAAGGGTGCACACTTTCCCCGTAATGGAAGTATAACGTTGGCTGCTGTAGGAACGATAGACTGACGCCTACATATGCTGTTCATAACACTCGTATGATAAAAGGAATGGACGTTGACAGCCTGTAGGTGGTGTTTGCTGATGCATACTCCAGCTTCCAGGGTGCATTACCCCGGGACAGACAAAATTGAGAGAAAACGCTTTATCCATTGCTGGTTTCAATAAAATATATTACGTTACGATATCTACGCATACGCATCGTGTAAAGTGCAAGCTTATCGTTAGGCTGTTCGTAGCTTGGTCGCTTGGTCAGCAGCGTGTCGTCATCAAGCAGCATGTGACGGTAGAAGAAGTCCATTCGGCGAGCGAAATCGGGCACCTCCCACGAAGAAAGCCTCGGACGCAAGCACCGAAGCAAAGTAGAAGAGCAAGCGAGTGAGCAATCGCAGTGGTCGACAAGGAGTAGTGAGTCCCTGTCGACCACTGCAAAAACACACCACGCCCGCACCTCACGCGCAGCACGCCAGCATCTACAGCGTCAACGGGGGTAATGAGCCCCGATCAACTGAGACTGCTGGCGCGCTTCACGTAAGGTCTACCAAGCCCCAGCACTTGACGTCCAGAAAACCTCCCACGAGAGAGACGCCACGACAGAGAGAACTGAGACTGAGTCTCTGCTCGCCAAACGGGACTGGTGCTGATTAAACGTGCCGCTTGACGTCAAGTTGCTTGGAGCACCGGGAGAAATGAGTCCCGCGTCGCGCAGAATGGTCCCGATACGAGGCAGAGATGAGTCCCCCTTACCGTACCAATTCACCGCGCCGACCATTCCAGCAACTTGTAGACAATCGTGATCTTCTACGCAGCATCCGCCACGCACGAGTTGAGGTCCAGCTTTCGTCGCGGACCACTCAGCTCGAGTCGTCCAGCGGAGTTGGTTTCTCGAATGCGGCCTGCATCTGTTCTGGGACTAACAGCGAAGTGGTCGCTGTCACTACTGTCCATCGGGGCCGACGTGGGCGATCGCGGGGAAATCTGCAGCGACGACGACGTGGGCGCTGTCGTCTTGCAAATCCAAGTAGACGTCACAGCTTCCGCCGTACGTGACGATCGAAGTCTCTTGCTCTTGTGCATCCCATCACACGTCACAAATGCCGCCGCACTCGTCATCTCCTCGGGTGACGCCAACTCTCTCTTCCGGGTTCGGCGCTCTTGTGTCTGCGCCGGCACTTTCACGGTCTTGCTCACGGCATTCATCACCTTCACAGGCGTGGCCGCCGTCTCTTTCGCACTCCAACAGCTTGCCTTCGTGGGACTGCTGTATCCGTAGCTCTCGTCACTCTGGATCTGCTCCGGCAGCTTCTTCTTGTAGTGAGCCGGCTGTGTCTCCACATCCTGCTTCTCCTCCGGCGTCTGCTCGAAGGTGTTGCTGTTGCTGGTCGCCACAGCCGTCGCCACCTTGTTCCGCAGCGCCTTTATCTCCTTGCGGAGCGTCCTGCTCTCCTCCTCGTGCTGCATGGCCTCCGTCTTGGCCTGTGCGAGATGCTCATCCAGCGTGCGCTGGAGATCGATCACCTGCTGCTTGCTCGTGCGCAGCTCCGCGCCCAGCAGCTCCTTGTGGCGCGACAGCGCGATCACCTGCTGCTCCAGCGCCTTGTAGTAGTGCGTATCGCTCGTCATGGTCCAGTCGAAGTTGCTTCCGATGGTCCAGTTGGTAAATGCCGAGTATTCGTCAAACCGGGGCCTTTCTTGGGCGGGAAAAGTGAGAAAGTGCGCGCGCAAAGAATTCAAACCAGACCTGTGGAAAGAGATATCTTCAACCTACAAGATGGGATATTGATGCTGCCCATGGTGCACCCGGACGAGTTCGTCCGGCCCAGCATCATGGCGATCTCTCCGTCCTTGCCCAACTTGTCCTCCTTGGTCTTCCACTGCACCAGCACATGTGACGATGCCACGAGCTGGTTGGCGCCGGCCGCGTAGTCCCTGGGATCTCCAAAGATGAGGGCCAGGATCGTGGCCATCTTGCCCATGCCGAAGTTGACCTTGGCTTGGCCGCGTCCACGTCGCGCGCCTCGAACTGCAGCACGAGGTGCAGCGAGCGCGTACGGCGGCACGGCAGTACGGAAGGCGGCGGGCGGGCGTATGCTCCTCGGGCACCGTGAGCAGCAGGAACGGCACCTTGAATTCCACGTCCAGCTGCACGCGCGCGCTGGCCGTCGAGGACACGAACGCCTCGATGGACACCTGCGTGATGGACTTGCACTTGGCTCGCCCCATTACAGATACTGCGGTGGTGGCGGCACCACGATATGGCAGTGCGCCATACGGAAGACGTGCGCGTCGAAATACGCGGCATCAATCTCTGCATAGAAAACAGTTACGTCAACTCAGCCTCATCTTGGAACGTACCGGTACGGCCCGGCCGCTGCGACTTGGGGAAGACGACATTAACGGCCTGGTGTCTGGACACGTCCGACTGGACCACGGGTAGCACGGGCTGTCCGTGGCAGTACACGCGATGGCAGCCGCCGAAGTCGACGTTCTGGTACCTGTCGAGCATGGCGGCCACGTCCTTGGTGGATCATCTCCTACTGGATCTGCATGAGGCTGCTGTCGTTGGGCGTCTCCATATCCAAGATGATGCCCCGCGCGTAGTCGTAGAACGGGGCGGTGGTACTCTAGATGTTGTCCTCCTCCACCTCCCTCGAGGCAGCTATTGTCGCGCAGGGAGCAGAACCACGCGATTCAGCTCGTGTCCTCGTCGTTGTCTTCGTCGTCGTCGTTATCGTCCAGCGCGCTCGAGTTCTCCGAGATGCTGGCGGACGCACAGCTACACGGGGCCACATCACGGGGGGTGCTTTGTCAAGTAGCCCTTGAGGACATGCGGTATGACATCAAATAGGCTTATTCAATCTAATTCGATAGTTTTCATAATTGTAGCCATTTTCTGACAATGGGTGTCACGGCGGCGAATGGCGGCGGTGCTACGGCGTCTGCGGGCGCGTCCAGCGGCCCCAGGACGGCGGCGAAGCAGGTGAAGAAGGCCAAGAAGGCGCGCAAGGCGCTGCACATCGCCCCGCCGCGCATGAAGTCGCGTCGCAAGGCTCGTCAGGTGACGACGAACTTCCACCGTCTGACGCACGAGCTGGACCGCCTCAACCAGCAGAAACCTGCGGCTCCGGAGCAGCAGCAGCAGCACAACGAGCGCCTCTCCGAGATCAACAAGCAGCTGGAGAAGCTGGGTGGTCGCCAGGCCTACCAGGACGCCAGCATCCTGAGCACGAGCTTCCACAGGACATCCAAGTGGGTCTTCCAGTTGCTCACGCGCTTCGAGAGACGCCCCAAGGCCAAGCAGCCACCGCTGCGCGTGCTGGAGGTGGGTGCCATTAACACACAGCTGCTGTCGTGTCCATGGCTGGACGTGCGTGCCATCGATCTCAACTCAAGACACGAACGCATCGAGCAGCGCGACTTTTTCAGCCTGAAGCCGACGGGCGAGTTCCACGTCCTCGTGTCCAGCATGGTGCTCAACTGCGTCCCTGGAGCCGACAAGCGCGGCGAGATGCTGCAGCTGTATCGGGAGCACTTAAAGGAGGGCGGACTGCTCTTCTTGATGCTGCCACTGCTGTGTTTGCGCCACTCGCAGTTTATGACGTACGCTCGCTTCACCAAGATCCTGGAGGCGGTGGGCTTCCGGGTACGCGAGACAAAGGACTCGCCCAAGGTCGCGTTCTTCTGCTTGGAGCGGACGGAGGCGCCGGATGACAAGGCTTCATTCCCGCACAAGTTGCTAGTGCACGGCGACAAGCGCAACGACTTCAGCGTCGTCATCTAGATAGAAAATAGGGACGGTGTGTCGGCCCTGCATCTGTGTATCTACTAATCCGACTACCTACGTGCCTGCACGTTTTCATGAATGGCTTGCAAGTCTATCGTTGTGCTCTACTCGGACTTCGCAGCGACGGCCGCCTTGAAGTGAATCATGCACTCGTCGCGCGTCTTGTCCGGGTTCGATAGTTGCCACGCAAGAATGCGCTCGAGCAGCTCCTTCATGTGCGGTCCAGGCTTCACTCCGAGCTGCTTCACGAGATCGTTACCCTGCGAAAGCGCACATACAAACAACCAGGTTAGATGCTGGCCCGATCAACGTGACATTAACTCTCAGAAGAACTCACGTTAAGTAGTGGCTTGAGTTTCCAGACGCCGTCAAGACCAGCATCGTGGACCTGTGCGTTGAAGGTTTCATAACGATTTGATACGACGGCGCGGGCATCAGTGATTTCATCAACCACTCCGCAGTCCACCAGCTCTTGTACCAGCGCGACGTCGCGGCAAAGCTCCCACTGAGAACCGATTTTGCGGATAAGCAGACCAACCTTCACACGATCAAAAGTGTCTTCCGCGATTGCAGCCTGGAGCCCTCCAACGTGGGCTAACACATTATCCACATCCTTCGCGTCGCGGTTGGGCAACTTGAGCGAATCCTGGATAACGAACGTAGCGATTGATCGGCGGCGCTTATCGCGCACGCAGATTCCACGGAACGGGAGCAAAAAAGACGCCAAGATACGAACTTGAAGCTCGTGCTTCTTCTCGGACGACAAACTATCCACGTCCAGAACCCTTTCCGATGCCAAAGTCAAGCGCTGATACATCTCCGACACGTAGGTGTAGCATCGATCCCACACATTTTCATCAACGGTCTCCACTTCACCATCCGGACGACAAACCGGCGTCTTTTCCAGCAGCTCCGAGGGTAGGAACACACTCTCGCAGAGATGAAGCTCGTGCAGCAGTCGCAGCGCACGATCAGGGTGCGCGGCGCTGCCTGTGAACATGCCGGCAAGCTCCTTTCCCACCCGCTCCCGACTCACCTTGCGCACAAGCGCCACGCGAACTTCCTCCAACTGCGCGGCAGCGCGCAGATCGTGCTCCAGCGTGCAGTTAAACCTGGATGCAAAGCGCACGGCGCGCAGCACCCGCAACGGGTCGTCCAGGAACGTCACTCGAGGCTCCAGTGGAGTGCGTAGCCGTCCGTTCCTCAAGTCCTCAATGCCCCGACCAGTGTAGTCCTCCACTTGTTTGGTGGCCAAGTTGAAGAACAAGCTGTTGATGGTGAAGTCTCGACGTTCGGCGTCCTGCTGGGGGCTGCCGATCTCCACCGTCGGGATGCGGTTGTCCTCGGACGCGTAGGTCTCTGCCCGGAGGTTGACAAAGTCCACCCAACCCATGTCGTCTCCGATCTGCATGGTAGCCGTCTCCAGGTGCTTGCTCTGCTCCGGATTGGCCTTGATGACGCCCACCGCGTGCGTCTTGCGCCCCTGCTCCGTCTCAAACGCGTTCACGAGATCCGCGAAGGCACAGCCGGTCATGCGGTCCAGCACGATGTCCACGTCGTCGCTGTCTCGACCCAGCAGCTTGTCACGGACCCAGCCGCCGGCCACGCGCAGCACGGCACCGTCGGCAGCGGGTTGAGCTGCCACGTCCAGTAGGAAGGAGAAGAGCTTCTCTTCCGCTGCAGTGAGATTCACACTGGGCTGGAGATCGTTCTGCATGACGCGCTGCTTCTTGTCCGGACTCGAGGATGGAGACACCGAGCGCTTCATCGGGTTCAATAATGGAGAACGCTTTTGAGGCATACGGTACTATTATACCTATTTAACGTAACCGTTTTTAGAACCAGTTAGAATGGCGGACGACGGCATCGCTGCGGCCGAGATCGCCAAGCAGATTGCGGCGCTTCGGCCGCGTCTCGAGGGCTCTAGGGGCGTCCTGGCGTATCTGGTTGGTAGTGTGGAGGTTGTGTGGGCTGTTGCAGTGTATTAAACATTGTGGTGTTGCTATAGGAGAAGCCGCCAGCCGACAAGCGCTCGGATGTGAATAAAACGTTCCTGGCCAGCACCATCAGAGGGTTTGTGCGCTCTACGGTGGTTGTCGTTGTTGATATACTGACGACTATCTGATTCAGTGTCAACTCGCACAACCGACGGCAGGAAGAGGACAAGTGCTGGACCCTGCGGCGGATGGAGCAGCAGCTCGACGATGTCCCAAGTTTCAGCAGAAGACACAGTCGAGATAAGAGGAAGCGACGACGCAGTCCAAGCAGAAGTCGAAGTCGGAGTCGACGTCGTGAAAGAGATCGAAGTGGTAGCAGGCGGAGCTCATCTAGACGCAGTCGTAGTCGTGATCGCGGTTCTAATGCCGAGACGGATGCTGACAAAAAGCAGGAGAACGAAGATGAACGCAGCTTCTGGGCACGGAAGAAGGCTGAGAAGACGCGCGAGCTCTGGGAGAACCTGCACGCGGAAGGCTCTGCGTCCGTGGGGAACGCACCTGACTTTAGTGCTGAGGAATCGGATTACGAGGATGCTAAGCCACCTGCAGCAACGGATCGTAAAGCGAAGAAGCACAAGAAACCCAAGAAGCACAAGAAGAAGAGTGACAAGAGACGGCGAAGCCGTTCGTAGATTTGGTGACTCGCAGTAATACTCCTCACGACGTAACAGCAACACTTGCGAGCTTTAATCTAAGTAGAGAAGCTCCTACAAGTTTGTTCCTCGCACTAGTTCCACGTTGACACGGCCTGGTACGTCGCGAAGAACATTGTGAACATCCCCACGCCAATGACGATGTTGTTCAAGATGCGTCCTTCGTTCACTAGCTGAGAGTGGAAGAGGCACGGGTAGATGAACGCCAGCGGAACTGAGCAAAAGCCTCCAATGAGAGCCACAAAGTTGTCTAGTTCCTCCTTGCCGTAGTACGCGATAGCAGCAGTGAGGCACACGAGCCCAAACCGGAAGCCGTTCTTTTCCCAGCGCCAGTAGCCCTTCTGGTGGTGGTGAGGGAACAGGTAGCCTTCCAGTATCTTCACCACTGGGTACAGCATGAGCGGGTATGTGAACACGAGCGCAAGCGAGTATGTAATCTGCACCGACATGGTAGCAGGACTGATTTGGGCGCTAGGCAGGTTCAGCGTCACGACAGACTGAGTATCCTGGCCAAACGCGGCGTACACGAGCCCAGCAAACACCGAAAACAGCGTCACAAGGAACACCATGGTGTAGGCCAGGATGCGCGGGAACTTGTGTTTGATGTCATCGTCCATAGCATCGTAGATAGGCAGCACCAGTCCAATGCCTTCAAAGCAGTAGACGGCGGTACCCAACATCATGGCCCAACTAGTCGAGTTGAAGTTTACCCATGTAGCACTCCCGACCGGCGCATTATCGAGCGTTTGCACCGTGTACGAGATAATGTAGACGATGCCAAACAAAATGAGCAAGTCCGCAAACAGGTTCGTGAGAGCGAAGTATTCGATGCGACGCACCCACGACAGCGGCGTGTACAGCAGGATCTGGAGCATGATCAGCGTCAGCGATGAAGACGCAGTGGTGCTCTGGATGTTGAAGGCGGCCAGAATGACCTCGCCAATGTTCTTCTCCACGAAGATCAAGTACGAACAGCAAAAGCCAATCTGCGAGAGCACGAGCGAGATGTTCACAGCGACACGCCCCACTTTGCCGAACGCCTTTTCTCCCACCAGTCCGTACGACACGTTGGTGCGACCACGTTCACGCAGCAACACGTTGGAGCATTCCGTCAGCCGCAGCATGCAGAAGGTTGACAATATCGACGAGCAGCACAGCGCCGTTAGCGAGAAACGCATACCTCCGTTCTGGAACCCCTTGGGCAGAAACAGAATACCACTGCCAATAAATGACTTGAGGATCGTGAAGACAGTTTTCCCGACGGTTGCACCCGGTTGCTGCTTCTCCGGTCTCCGCTTCCATGCTCGACTCAGCAACGGTGTCGCAGTCTCCTACAGTTTGCACCACACATATCCAGCCAGTCAATTAGCATTGCGCTGGACTGCAAGCCATCTGCTGCGCCACCTGTGACGCCACGTACGTCTGAATCGTCGTCCTCGTCCGCCAGCCCCAGACTGGCCACGATGAAGTCTCCATACGCAGACTGCAAGAAACCTGGCGTGGGCTGGATCGACTCTAGGAACGAGTCCTGCACGTACACAGGCACATGCGGACTATTGCCGCCCAGGTTGGTGATCACGTGGTCGCGTCGGAACCCTCCAGGCTGCGCAATGTCCGAAGCTTTACCTGTTAAAAGTAATAAAACAGTCCAATATCAACCTCTATAGCATCTTCTCAACCCCCTCTGCACGGTGCACGCACCGATATCCTCGTGCAGGATCTCGCTCTGGTCCGGCAGCGACTTGGGGCGCGGCGGGCCGTCCTGCGTGTCCTTGAGGATGGCGAAGAAGATGTCGCGCGTCATGTCCGAGCCTTCCTCGCCGATATCGTGCACGTCCGCGGGCAGCAACGACTCCCCCTCGACCCCTGTCGCCGGCTGCTTGCTGTTGTCGCTGTTGGAGGCCATCGTCTTCTTCGATATGCGCGAGGCTCGGCTGATGCGGCAATGAGCTCGAAGCGACAGTGGAGCTCATATTTATGCGACATGTACACAATTTATCCAATCAGATGCAAGCAGATTTTCGCTGCGCGGTGATTCATCCGGACCTTGGGGAAGCCAAGTGGGGAGGAGAATCACTTAGTGTGCGGAGCAAAAGCAAGGATGTTGATAAACAGCTCGGAGAAACCACCTGGGTCACTACTGAGAGACGCTCTCGATGATAGTTTGCGTGGTGCGGTGGTATCCAAGCAGAAAAGTAGCCATTTTGCTGCTCGAAATGGCTACAGTCAACTTCAAGGTCTCTGCTAAATTAAGGCAGTGCCTTGTCTTGGCGAGCCAACTCGAGCTTTGGCTGGTGCATTGCAATGGCGTCGAGCTTCGACTCAATTCATGCGGGACCCAGTCTGGAGGAGCTGGCAGGTGGCACGGAGCTAATCCACGATCCGGGCAGCTGGGAGGAAGACGACCGCGAAGATACATGCACCGAGTCTCAAGCGGATGTTCATCCTGGATTGAGCTTGGAGCACATTCCAGTGGACATCGATGTGAGTCGCAGTGGGGAATACGCTGAAAGATCTGACAGTACTGTGCTTAGTCGTGAATCTGAGCTCGCAGACTCCGAGGCTGTTCATCCTAGATTGAGCTTGAACCGCACTCGTGTGGACGCGGATGAGAGTAGCAATGACAATTGTAGTGACGGACATAACAGTGCTGCAATGTATCGCGAACATGAATGCGCAGACTCCGAGACGCGAGCTGTTGAAGAGTACACTCCTGACCTAGAAAACGAAGATGACGACGAATCATCGGACCTGCATCGGATGCCGTTCGGCCAGTTACCGCATCTCTCACCCGAGCCGTTGAGTCCCAAGAACCCTGTAAAAGGCGGCAAGTCCAAGGGGAAGCCAGCCGAAATCAGACAAGTATCACTCTTTGACGTCCATCCACTGCTCGAGTTTGCACGAACTCACTTCAACCTCACAACACCAAGGCCATCAATTTTCCACAAACCTGTCGAGTTCAACCTTGGGAAACGCCTTGAATGGGAGAAGAAGCTTATATCGACGCCGCTGACACGTCTACCGAAGGATCAAACAGTGGTGGCAGTGCAGGCATTCCGCAATGTCTCCGGATTCATGGGGAACCGTGCAAGTGGTAAGAATCAGATTGATCACTGCTTCAAGCTACTGCGCAACGTTGTTCCGAGGTCCCCAGCACTCAAGGACGAAATCTACTGTCAGCTCTGCAAACAACTTACCAGGAACCCCAGCGCGTAGGTTTTGTGTTAGTCCCTGCGTGGAGTTGGTCCTTTCACTGACTTTTTTTCTGTTGACAACAATCAGGAATGCTGTTATGAACGGTTGGCTGCTTTTAAATGCGTGTCTTGTGACTTTCCCTCCGTCTCCTCCGCTGGCAGAATGCCTCGAGAGGTTTATCAGTGTACACATCGGAGCGAGTGGCGAGTCGGGGGTTAGCGCGGAAGTGACGGCCTACGCTGTGGAAGCATTAGCGTCGTTGCGGTGTTGCGCCACACACAGTGTACGCAAAGAAATCCCCAGCGCTGCCGAGTTGAGAGCTCTGCAACGACATGCACTCAACGACATCATTGTAATACTTGCCGACGACTCTGTTCTCATAATGCAAGTCAGTGCTTGGACAACGAGCCGTGATTTGGCTGGCCTCGTTGCCCGCAAGCTAGGTGTATGCCACGAACAGGCTTTCGCACTCTTTGAAATGAACGACGATGAAGAGGAGCACCTCGTGCCGGACAATGAGCGCATTATGGATTTGTATGCTGAATGGGAGCGAACGCATATCGACGTGAGCGATCTCAACCAAAAGAAGAAGAAAGGTAAAAATGTAACAGCACCTGAGCCCGAGGTTTCCTTATCGAAAACGGCAGCAATACAAGGATATTATCTCATGTACAAGGCGTACCTGTGGGTGCACGTGGATGACGAAACTGCAGCCGATGTCAGCCTCTATTATCTACAAGCTGTGCACAACGTACTCAAATGCCGATACGTCTGCGGTTTGGACGTTGCTGTCGAGTTGGCGAGCTATCAGCTGTACTGCCAACTTGGTAATGGCTCCACCCCAGCGCCGAATGAGATCACGTACGTTGCACTGCTCACAAAGTTTTTCAACGAATCCACGAACTCAAACTTCTCTGTTTGTCATCAGGAACAACATTCACGAGTATATCCCCCACGCTCTGCTTAGTGGGTCGAATCGTGCTGCCGTAGCTGAGCAAGTACTCGCCAGGTATGATACTTTCGTGAATAGTTGGTGCGTGCAGTCGTCACAGCAGGCTCGCCTAGCATACTTGCGTCTGTGCAAACACCAGCCATTTTATGGCTTGACACTCTTTCACGTGCGCAACTCGCGGCATCTAGCGGTGCTGCCATCCCGCGTCAACCTCGCCATCAATGACATGGGTATCGGCATTTTGGGCACTGACAGCGACGAGGTTCTGGCAATGTTCCCTTACGCTGATATCGCCAGTTGGGGTTACAGCGCCAACTCGTTTGTTTTCAACGTGGTGCGGGGCAGGGAAGAGACCGAGTACTCTTTCAAGACAGTACAGGTAAGATGGTCGTCTTGTGTTTGTTGTTTCCCCGTCTCACCAGCAACGTCTGCTCCAGGGCAAGAGGATCAATGACAACGTGGTCGCCTACGTTGACTACATCATATCGTTGACCGCCTTCGCAAGTGACTAGCCGAGAAATAAAATTGTGCATCTATCGGATGTTCTTATCCAGCGACGTTGCAGTAAGTGAGCAACTTGGCGCTGCTGGTAATTCAAATTCAGCTTATCATGCACTGGCACCAAAATACGTACGGCGCGCCCGTGCTTGCTGCCCCAGAGGGACCTTCGAACGGGTTTCGACACAACGCCTCCGTCTCAGCTGGCGGCCAGCACGCCTTGAACTTCTTGCTCATTTTGTTCGACAGGAGGGAGACCTGATGCCTCCCTGCAAGCCCTTCCACCGGAACCGAACCAGGTTTCTTCAGAAATGGCGCAGAATCGATTCCGAAACAATTGGCGTCGCCACTCCTGGAAGACTGCACAGATGAGATTTGCTCGGGGCTCTCTTCATCTTTCCCACTGCATTTTGAGGACATCACGGTGCGTTGATGCTGTTGTCGCTGCAAAATCGAGTCTGAGGAAGCTCTGTTTAGAGCTGGTTGAATCGGGGTCATACTCCAAAAGCTCATGGATCGCGTCTTGATGCGCAGAAGCCCGCCCGAGCGCCGCCTGCCTGTTTCCCATACCATTAGTTGCGCTATTTCGGTGTCCACGAGTGCAAACTCGAGCCATTGTGTATACTGTAGCCGGCCATCTGAGGTCACCAGCGACAGCAACTTGGATCGAAAATGTCTGCGCAGTAATGGGCTCTTCAAAGCATCAGATGACGAATCGCCATGTTCACGTCGCCGCGGTTCGTGTATTCGATGCACGTCGGCATCCGCCATCATCCGATTTGTTAGCAAACAGCACAGTAGATCTAAACCAGACACCACGCCTTGGTTAGTTCACTTGGCAAATTATGAGCACTGCACTGGGGACTAGCCTGCAAGTTTGTTGATGCCTTGCTGGTCCAGGTACTCGCGATCCTGCTGGTTTGGAATCTGGAATAATAGACGCGCTTTTTCTTCTAGCCCCCCACGACTCGCAGCGGATAGAAACTGAAATGCACACCATAATGTCAACTACAACACATTCTGGTGCATGAATGGTTGGCTTATCATCCGAAAACACCAACCTGAATCAAGCTCGAAAATGAAACATTTCCATAGCCGTCGGGCCTCAGCAGACGATATATTCGTTCGTAAGCAACTATTGGCCACTGTAAATGCGCAATGACGTAAGATCGTTAGTTCTCCGCTGCTGGAAAGATGGAATGGTATAAACACTTTCACGCATTGTGCTTACCGTGCTGAATTCGCGCGACAAAATGCTTTCCAGTTCTTCCTGGCGCAATCCGCGCAGCTTGGATCGGTCACAAACCTTCCTTTGAAAGCGAAGGAATGTGAATTCATCTTGGAGCCTCTCAATCTCCAAATGACTAAAATGGGTTTGTTTGGAAAGCACCGTAAACTCAGCCTTGCGCAGTTGGGGGAGACGGCGAAGTGCTGCTCGCATATCTTCGACAGACTCATCCTTTAGACCATAAAGAGTCCGTGCTTGCTGGAGCAGCTTCTGAGGGTCAATCTCAGTTGCGGTTTGGCACTGACTTAGAATGATTTTGTAAATGTAGCTCGAGTCCCACTGCTCCATTTCCTATATAAGTGCAGCCGAGGGTTAGTTCGATTTCACTGCATCACTGCGTCAATGAAAAGCGAGCAACGTACCATGTGAAGCTGAATCTTGTCCACCGCAAGGCTGAAGAAATGAAGCGCAACGAGTAGATGCAAAATTGTGCCATCATCCTCCCGAAGCATCGTGTCCCACACCTCATATAGCAATGGTAGTGGCAGCTCGCCCACCCAAAGGGAAACAAACCATTTGCAAGACAACAAAGTTGCCACGAGTGGCAAATCAATCTGAATATTGTTATCCACCACCACAGTATTAGATAACGACACCGAATAGAGTCTTCGACAGGGTATTTACCTTGGAGAGGATTGGGTAGTGCGGTACCAGCTTTCTAACAACCAGCTCGTGGCACAGTTTACAGTCCTACACCACGTCAAGGTTGTTGTTCAACAGTCAGCACCAAAACCATCATAAAGGTAACCAGGCGTACCACTTGAAATCCATGAAGCTTCGGTGTCCTAGCGAAAAAGTCTTCTGGAAATACTCTGGTAGACAAGGCACAAGCAATCCACTCAAATCAGCAAGGCAACCATTTCCCACTTTTTGTAAAACATACCTCTCGATGACACTGGCATAGACCCAGAAGGCCTCCTCCTCGTCCCTTTTGTTATTTACGTTCCCCAGCAGGAAGCACAGCACATCTGCGTGGCCTTGAACGTACCCCACACGAGGATTTCTCTACAATACTACAGTGTTAAGTCTCTTTTCTCCTATTGCATCCCTATAGAGCACTGCCATACCACAGCATATGCTGCCAGAATATTCTTTAGCACCGGCAAAAAGCGCTCCATCACATGTTGTGGAAGCTCTTCGTCCTCATCTTTATCTTGAAGCGCCCCCTTCTCCTCTGGAGACAACAGGAAGAGGCGGATGGACTCGCCCGTGCGCGGCAGATCCAGCTCGATCTGACGCACATCCTCCTCGAACTGGGGCGACGCACAGCCCTCGGAGCGGTGCACATACTCCCGGTAGTCCAGTGCGCTGTTGTCCCGGAGTTCCCGGGCACCGGACATCGTGAACCAGTCCGCGTGCGGCGCCATGGTCGACCTGAGTTCTGGAGGCGCCACTTCAACTGTAGGGTTTGGAGTCTTAGGATTAATGCATATAATAGGGTTTATACAAATATAGGGTTTACAGAAGGTCAATATCTTTTGGCAGTCTTCTTTTGTGAGGAAGAAGAGGGCGACATGTCGTCGGTTCAAGTAGCGCCTACGCGCATGTAAGACGCTGTTGGCTACTGCCAGATCCTCTGCAGATACTGGGGCTGTGTATGTACAATGACAATGACGCTGGTTGCCTCGCTGCAGGGCGCTGACGACCTTCAAGGGCAAGCGTGTCGGTGCTAAGAAGGGTATCTTGAACATTTTTCCTCCTCGCCTCTTGTCGCTACAACCTCTAATTCGAATGCATTGGTCGTTGTATGTAGGTTTCGAGTTGCTGAAAAAGAAGGCAGACGCGTTGAAGATGCGCTTCCAGGCCATGCTGCGCGAGATTCAGAAGGTCCCGGCTGGGTTAATGAGGCCTGCGTCATCTACAGCCTGGTGACTTATGTTGAACGATTGGTGCTGTGTTATATTGTGACTGCAGACCAAAATGTCCATGTCCGCGGAAGCGTCGGAGGCCTTCTTTTCGCTGACACAGGCGCAATACGCAGCTGGCGACTTCCGTAACAAGGTGATCGAGTCCGTGAGCACGGCGGAGATCCGCACGCAGAACCGCATCGACAACGTGGCAGGCGTGAAGCTGCCGGTGTTCACGGAGGTGGAAGTGAGTCGTGAGAAAAGCGACAACATCGGTCTGGCCGGCGGAGGCGGCAAGATCCAGAACTGTCGCGAGAAGTTCCGTGTGTTGCTGCGCGCGCTTATTAAGCTGGCGTCGCTGCAGGTGGGTGCTGTATACCGAGAGAAGAGGGGTGTGGAGTTGTGGATTTGAAGCTGACGCTGACAACGAGTCTTGGTGTGCTGTTTGCGATGGCAGACCTCTTTTGTGACTCTGGATGAAGCCCTCAAGGTGACCAACCGCCGTGTGAACGCTTTGGACAACGTGCGTGCCTTGTGTTGCTGTAGTGCCCTTCTTTCCCTCGTTGCAGCTTGTAGCCTTAGTATTGTTGACATAACCTCTGCAGGTTACCATCCCTCGTATCGAGAAGACCATCTCGTACATCACGAGAGAACTCGATGAGCTGGAGCGTGAGGACTTCGTGCGGTGCGTAATAATGCTAACCTAAATGCAGGCGTTATCGCGCTGGAAATGTGATCTCATGCTCACGTGGACTAATTGACTTGTAGCATCAAGAAGGTGCAGGCGAACAAGCAGGAGCACGAGAAGGTCACTCTTGCTAGGGCAAAAGGTACGATACACTGCTCAAAAGCAAAAGCTGTTTTATATAATGCGCATCGTGGTGCAAGAGCTCACAGTGCCTTTGCTTCTTCTGTGCAGAGGCTGCCGAGGCCAACAAGTCTTCGGCTGCCGCAGTGGACGACGACCCGTTCGCGGACGTTGTGGCGTCGGACCGCGACATCCTTGCCCAGTACGAGCCTTCTGCTGACGCAGACGTGGTGTTCTAAGCGGCAGAAGAGAAGCAGACTACTGGATCCAGTTTTGGAGTCCTGGTTGCAGCTAAACTTCAATACAACCGTTGACTGCGTTTCACTATGGTCGTTCCCTATTCGAGTTCCTGGCCAGTCGTAAATGACAATAATGGAGCCCATCGCCAAGCGCCTCAAGCAGTCTGCTGAGTTCGCCCTGCAGAAGAAGAAGCCAGAGCAGGAAGAGGACATCGCAAACCAAATCAAGCGACTCGAAGCGGAGCTGCAGGGTGGAAGTGATGGCTCCAGCGACTCGGAAACGGAGTCGGAAGATGACACGGCGAACGCGGTCGTGAATCTGTCCGCCTATGCTTCAGAGCGCATCGAGTCTCTGCCCGAGAAGCTGCTGCCAGCTGCAAGACCCTCGTCGAGCCTGCCGCCAGCCAAGAAGAAGCGCAAGAGATCGCAGCAGGAGGAGAACGAGCGCGCTGCCAACGAGGCGCTGGAGCTTCTGGGCGACGCGCTGACGTTCCCCAAGAAGGTTCCGTTCGCCTGCAAGCCATGCAAGTTCATTGGCAAGGACTTGGAGCACTTCCAGAACCACCGCACGTCCAAGGAGCATCTGGAGCGCGTGCAGTCTGGAGGCAAGACGCTGACTTGCGTTCTGTGCAACAAGTCGTTCACGAGTCCCGCGCAACTGGAGGAACATCGTGCTGGCAAGTGGCACAAGCTGCGCGCACAGCAGAAGAAGGTGCGACACACAGTGAAGGTCTGCTACGACTTCATGCGCGGCGAGTGCAAGTGGGGCGACCGCTGCAACTTCGAGCACACGGAGACCAAGGCCATGCGCTCCGGGCACGCCCTCGACAAGACCCGCAGACGCGTGTGTGCAGACTTTGCACGTGCCAAGAACTGCCGCTTCGGGGACAAGTGCTTGTTCTCGCATGAAGCAGCAACATGGTAGAAGAGCCATTGACCTCCAAATGATAGAATTCTGCACTTGTTGTATCCACGACTGGTGCCTTCATGTTCAAAAAAAAAAACTTGATATCAGACTACAGCCCGAGTTGCTCCTGCACGAACGCCTCTACACGCTCAAGCGTAAATTCGCCATCCAGACGGCTCGCAACGTCCACGACAGCTTCCTGTTGCTGCTGACCGCGGAAGATCAGTACCACCGGAAGATCTGCCATCTCGATGGACGCGTCTGCTTCCTTGGCTACCAGCGCCGCGAACTACAACAAGAGCCACCACAGCAACTCATTCAGTCAGTCTTTGTTGCTAGTATCCTCGCACTCGCTTTGCACCTACCTTGACATGAACGAGCTTTTGTGCCAGCAGCTCGAGTTGGGTGTTGAGCAGACCGCAGGCATAGTTTTCGGGGTGATAAAGGTGCACGAGCAGGTCACTGCCCGCCTCTGCTTTCGAAGTCAACGCCACGAACTGCTCCGGCGTGATGAACTCAAACTCGCCGAAGACCTTGCGACTGCGTGCCGCTTCCTGCATTTGCTTGACCCGTAGCTCCGCATATTGTGCCAGGAAGGCATCGTCCACCAGATCGCACTCGCAGTCGGAGCCTTCGTCGCATTCACATTCCAAGTCTGTGGTTGGGTCCCGCGTCGAAGGTGCAGAACTGACGGTGGCGCCCTTGGCGATACGATTGAGAACTGCCTGACGCTCTGCTTCTTTCCTCGCACGCTGCATCAACACCAGCACAAAGCTGTTCAGTTGTTTGCCTCACCTTCCAGCATCCACGAGCAGCTCACCTCTTGTTTCTGATAGCGTTTGTGGGCCTTGTAGTCGTTGATGACCCCCTTGGGCCCAGTGTGCGCCGAGGCGAAATCGCGGCCTTTGCCACCACGGAAGCCACGCGTGGGCTTCCCCCACGTTTCACTGTCCACAGGCTTCTGCTTCCAGGGTCCCGTTGGGTCAGCCACGGAGTGCACGCGGTCCGTGATATCTTCTTCGTCGCTAGAGCACAAGATCAATTAGCCCCCGCGTGCTAGCTACAAAGACTCTACAGCTGCAGCCACCTGGCCTCCGAGTCCGAGTTCACACGGCCGCCCAGCTCGTCTGCGTCGCGGTCCTGAAGCACGTTGTGCTGTAAGAAGAAGTTCTCCATCGTCAAGATCTGCTCGGCGTCGCTTTTGGTGGTATACGATCCGAGAAAATATGGAAGAGCCGAGGACATCGATGGACACTCATGAGGACAAGCATGTGACCGCCCGCTTGAGTTGTTAGTTGTAGTAATCGCCCAGCCGATAAGCAATCTCTAGCTGGGCATGCTGCACGACCGAAGAGAACGCCAACTCGTCTCAAGCAAACATACAATTTATACGTGAAAGAGCCAACTGCACAACTTGCACTGCACTCTACAGAACGCTTTCGTCATTTTCCTGCCCCCAGGATGATCCATCGGGGCGGTTAAAAGCTGACTGGTTTGTCCTGCGCCTTCGCCCCGCTCCGTATGCTGGTTGCCTGCATCTCCACCCTGCTGCGTGTCTTCGTCATAACCGCATCTTGCACGGGGTCATGTATGAGCTTGGATCTTGGCGGTCCGAGCCGAACATCATTCCGTGCGCGACCCAGAGCCGCTTTAGCCCTTACCCGACTGCTTCATGAGCCACTGGATGACCTGGTCGATGTTGACAAGGCGCAACGCCGAGATGGGGATCACCAGCCACGGGTTATCCACGATGTAGTCCAGGTTCAGCTCGCGGATGAGCTCCGGCTCGGAGATATGAGGCTCTAGATCGATCTTGTTGGCCAGCACCAGCAGCGGCGTCGTCGCCAGTTCGCTACACGATAGTAAGAGCAGCAGTTAGACCCCCCTCCGTATCCAAAAGCTAACACCCCTCCAGTAACGCACCGGTCCTCTAGTAGACGGTGCAGCTCCTTCCGCGCCAGGGAGATTTGGTCAAACTGTTGCAATAATCAAAGATGAGTGAGGGAGCTCCATCAGGCTGCCATGTGTATATGTGTAGCAGGAGCGTACCGCATTGGCGTCCACCACATATATAATGACGTCACAGCCACGCGTGTAGCGGCCCCACTCGCTCCGGTACTGTGCCTGCCCGCCGATATCCCAACACTTCATCTGTACGCCTCCCTTTTTCACCAGTTTCACGTTCAGACCGATGGTCGGGCACGTCTCCACGGGGTGACCCATGGCCATCACGTTCAGCAGCGTCGTTTTGCCACTAGCAGCAGAGAGAGAGAGAGAGAGAGAGAAAGAGAATGAGGAATCAGGTTTCGATATGAGCGAGCGAGTCGCCGCTCGGACGCACCTGTTCTCGAGACCCACGAGCACGACCTCGAGCTTCTTCGTGTAGAAGGCCTGCAGCATTTTCTGGAGGATGCCGCCCATGGTGCTTTTTGCTAAACTGCGTCGGTCGCTGCTGTCCTACCGCGTGGAGCTTTTGATCCGAGATGACTCGACCCGCCCCGCTTCTTCTTTCGTTTTGGCAAAGGGGCGTTTCTATTCGTGTGTGCCGAACACCACACTTCTATCCCGATTAAGTACGCCGTCTGGAAAGGCAAAGTCAAAAACACAATGACCCGTTTAAGTGCGTTTTACAGATCCTTTTATATCTCGTTTCTAAACGATCAAATGAATGGTTTCTAAGTAAGCCCATTTTCTGTCCATCCTGATTTTTCTGGAAACCGGTTATTTACAAGGTCGCAAAATTGGGCACAAAATTGAAGTGCGCCGAGGAATCAGTCTCGCCGGACATCTCGCGGCGACCCCGTCCACGGATGCGGTTTTCGCAGTCGCTAGTAAACGACACTGCCTCGTGCCGATCTTGGTCTTCTGCGGACTCGTTCTGCGGACTCGTCGCGACCATGACGGACATGTCGCTGCACGAACACACCAAAGCATCGGCGGACGGGCATTGTCCTCACGACGAGCGTCGTTCACATATCGTCGTCTTTTACAAGCTCAGGCTTGAATTAATCCCGAGCTGGTACTTGACGGTCGGGGGCCTGAACTTGCTTTGACCCTATCAATAGTCCTGGAAGCTCAGCGTTACATGCTTCCCGCACTCCGACTTTAATCTACGGCAAACGCGGCAAAAAGTCTAGCTGGCGATGGGTGGCTTCTTCTCCAGGAACTCAGTGGCCCCGCAGCAACCGCTCTGTTCTGTAGTGGCGGCTGATGTAGTCTTGCAGAATACGAAAGCAACGAAGAACAAGCGGCACAAATTCAATACTTTGGTACCAGAGCCACAAGCACTGAGTCAAAAGGCTTCCCAAAGCACATCCGGAAGCACGCTCACCTCTTCCGTGACAACTGAGAATTTAAGCCGTGCAGATCTACGCGTGCAGTTTTTGAAGGCTGTGAAGCGTGGAGGCGTCCCTGAAATGGCGAATTTGCTGCAGCGATACCAGCAGTCAAGACCCCAAAGCCCAGATTCTCACGAGGACGAGAATGAAGAGGTAGCCAACGAAGATCTGGTCAACATCAGAGGAATGTGGGAAAGCACACCGTTGATCTCTGCTGCTCAATATGCACACGGCGACGCTGCTCTCTGGTTATTGAACCATGGTGCTAGCCCACACGCTAGCAACGAAAAAGCTGTGACAGCGCTCCTGTTGGCCAGTCTTGAGGGGTTGACACCCGTCGTCGTGCGACTCCTACAAGCCGTCAAGACTGTGTCTGATGCTTTGCCCATCGACAAACAGATTGGTGTCGTGTACAACTCAGCTGCGGATGTCAATGTGAGGTTGAGTCCTCTTCTGGCAGCTAGCATGAATGGCCACGTGGATATTATTCGACTCTTGCTAGACCACGGCGCCGCGGTAAACCAACAAGTGATCACTATCGCTGGTTCTGGATCGTCAACAAGCTCCGGCACGTCTTCGGAGGGCTCTACTGCCCTGCTGCTTGCAGCACGATACGGTCATGATAGCGTGGTGACTCTGCTTTTGGAACGAGGGGCCGACTACAGTTTAGTTGACAGTGCAACCGATACTTCAGCGCTTCTGTCAGCATGTGAGCACGGCCAAGAAGACTGTGCGCTATTGCTTCTTGAATCAATGGTGTCCGGAACCAGGTCACGGCTTTCCAGCGACGCAGAGACCGAGAAATGGCAAGCTCCCAATCGCCAGGGTTTCACCGCCCTGCACTTTGCAGCGGCCAACGGACTGCTGAAGGTGTGTGAGGCTTTGATATCATATCTTAAAGCACAGCAACAGACTCTGGAAGATGAGGTATTGGCGACTGCGTTCGTGAATGCCCGCGCTGGAGCTCGACGGGAAAGTGCATTGCTACTAGCTGTTCGAAAGCGTCAACACGAAGTGGCTCGAATACTGTTGGAAGCGGGAGCTGACGCAGAACTGGCGGATCGAGGAGGAAACACAGCCACGCAAGTACTCGCGCGCAACAAACAAGACCAATTGCTTCAGTTGTGCGAGGCTGCTACTAGTAAGTCACAGCGCCAACTTTCAAGGGCATCTCCTACTATTGAAGATCTGCTGCCTATAGCTACCGGTACAGGATTACGCAAAGAGGAAGAACTTCGAGAAGCCGAATCGCACGCCAAGACTGGTACGGATGCTGTCACGTCCGAAGGTGGTGTCCATGGTGACGACCGATGACCAAGAGTCTTCTGGTGGATCTCGACGGATGACGATAACGGCTATGGCCGATATGAACACGAGCAAACCGTGAAAAGTCCGCATCAACAGTCTCGAAGCTTCAGAAACAACTCCATCGTCATCAATACTGCTCCAGCAAAAGGAGAAATGTTGCTCGTCGACAAAAGACGATATCGGTGCTCGTCTACCAGTAAATGGATCCTTGGGATGGTGGCGCAACACTTTGATCTCGCAGCTACACAAATTCGTATGCTCAATGCATGCTAGTCAATAGTCAACTTGTAGCAAACTGGAACGCAACCACAATGCCCATGCGAGTAGCGTATTCATTGCATTCGAATGCTGCGCTGCAGACATTGATAGCTCAGGGTGTCAAGCTCGCACGAGCAAAACGGAACACCAGCCGCTGACCGCTGGAACAACCGCAATTTCACTTGCTTTCACTATAGTGTCCTCCCAGCCACCCGATTCGCAGCCCAGTCTCTGGCACACTTCTAGCAGCGCTCCCAACCTCTCGCTCTTCACTCTTCATCGTCGCTGACCTCATCGTCTCGGATGTTGCCGCTCGCCGTCTCCCTTCGCCGCCTCGCCGGCCGCTCGGCCGCCATGGCTGTGCGCCGTGCCGCGCCTATTGCCACTCGCTCGTCCCCCGCTGTGCGCGTGCTCGCTGCTGCGCCCGGCAACTCGTCCATGGCCTGGTACTCGTCGGCGCCTCTGGACTTTGGCGCAGCTGCCATCGCGGATATCGAGGACGCTGAGGACGTGGTGCTGGAGCCGCTTCCCCTGCAGCAGGGATTCGTAGACCAGAAGCCCATCGAGGACTTCAACCTGTCGCAGGAGTCGCAGCGCAATCTGCGCAAGGTCGGCGTGACGCACCTCTTCCCCGTGCAGACGCAGTCGTTCGACGTCATGATGAAGGGCGCCGACATCATGGGCCGCTCCAAGACCGGCTCGGGCAAGACGCTCGCCTTCGCGCTGCCCATCATCGAGACCATCCAGGCCAACCGCAAGAACACGCGCAACCCGCAGGCGCTCGTGCTGCTGCCCACGCGTGAGCTCGCGCAGCAGGTGCACGACGAGGTGCAGCGCGTGGCCCCGCAGCTGCGCACAGTGAACGTCGTGGGCGGCGTGTCGTACACGGTGCAGGAAAACCACCTGCGTCGCGGCGTGGACATTCTCGTGGGCACGCCCGGCCGCATCATGGACTTGGTGGAGAAGGGATCGCTATCGCTCGAGGACGTCGACGTGGCCGTTCTGGACGAGGCCGATATGATGCTCAAGTTCGGCTTCCAGGAGGCCGTGGAGACCATCCTGGGCTGGGTGCCCGATGGAGGCCAGACCGTCATGTGGTCGGCCACCTTCCCCAAGTGGGTGAGCACCATGGCCCGCAAGTTCCTAAAGGAGCCCGTATCGATCGATCTCGTTGGCGAGAACGACAACCAGGTGCCGACTACAGTGACGCACAAGGCTATTAACGCCCCGTCGCGCGACCGCATCCAAGTGCTCGAGAATGTGCTGCGTCTGCACGCGCACGACGGCCAAACGCTTGTGTTTACGGAGACCAAGCAGGAGGCCGACGAGATTGCCAACTCGCTGCCCGGCCAGGACGCTCGTGCGCTGCACGGTGACCTCTCGCAGGGCATGCGCACGTCCACGATGAACGGCTTCCGCAGTGGCAACGTCAAGACGCTCGTATGCACGGACATTGCTGCTCGTGGTCTCGACATTGCCAACGTGGAGCTTGTGGTGCAGTTCCGTCTTCCGAGCGACAAGGAGAGCTTTGTGCACCGTGCCGGGCGTACGGGTCGCGCAGGACGTTCGGGCACGAACATCGTGTTCTTTGACCGCAACGACGCGGGCGACGTGCTGGACTTTGAGCGTCGCTACAAGTTCAAGTTCGTTCATGCTGGCTCGCCTCGCCCAGAGCAGATGATCACCGGCGCTCTGGAAGATGTGAACAAGCAGCTGACGTCGCTGCCCAAGGCGAACGCCGAGTTGTTCGACGAAACTGCTCAGGCGATGATCGAGGAGCAGGGCCCGGGTGTGCTTAGCGCTGCCCTCGCTCTGCTGTGCGGTTTCGACGCGAAGAAGCTGACGTCGCTTTCGATGCTGACGGGTCGCTACCGCATGCAGACCGTGGAGGTGGAAGGCGTGCAAGGCGCCCGCGAGCTCAACACCCTGCTGTCGTCGTTCATGGACGACCGCGTGGACATCTACCCGGTGGAGGGTGGCAAGCTTGTGTTCGACATCCCGCAGGGCAAGCTGGAGAAGCTGCAAGAGCACCTGACCGCTGCGTCACCGGGTGAAGAGGTGACAGTGACTTCTGCTGTGGAATTCCCCCGCCTGCTGATCGACAGGTCAAGCCGCAACAACAACGGCGGTGGCCGATTCAACTCGCGTGGTGGACGCAATAACAACTCGCGCGGCTACTCGAACAACCGCTTCGGAGGCAACAAGCGCGAGGGCGGCAACAACTGGAAGCGCAACAACGATCGCGATGGAGGCTTCCGCCGCAACAACAACAGCTACGACTCGTCCTTCTCGAAGGGCCGTTCCTCGACCCGCAGCAGCTTCGGCCGCTTCAGCGAGGGTGGCCGCAGCAACTCCAACAAGTACGACGAGTCGTGGTAAAGCGGACAAGTTTGGCCAGTGGATAGATACGGTGTTACTCGTCAGCATTGGCCGGCGTCCGAGGAGATGCATTGAGGGAATGTTTTGTATTTTAGATAGTGAGAACCACAGCTAGACATGCCCAGCAAGCGGCAGCCAGCATTCGGTTGTGATTTTGATTTGATAGAGCCACGGATATTCAGCCAAATGACAACCAAAACAAAAAGAAGATTCATGTTCATCACTACTAGCTCCTCATAAATACTAGCCTAATTACACTGCAGACTTATCCTCTCGGTGTCGCTTGCAGGGTGTGGCCATTGCCGACGTCCGAAAATCCACGCGCTCGAATGTGGTGCAGCGCGTTATCAGAGAGCCGAGCGGAGGAGGCCGAAAAGCGCATGTCGGGCATGGACGCCGCGCGGAAGTCGATCCGGTCCTGGCGCGTCTTGAGCGGCACCATTTGCACTGCGCGCGACGAGCTTGCGACGACGTCGAGCGCTTCGCTGATCGAGTCGAGGCCGAGAAAGAGCCCCACAGACTTGTCGATGTCCGGTCCATCACGCACGCAGAAGTGCGCGTACTCAGACACGAGACACACGAGGTCGCGCAGGAAGTGCGTGAGCTCCAACATGCGCGAGGCGCCGTACTTGTTCGCGTCGAGCACAACCATACGTCGCGTGGGCAGGCGCGACTGCTTGAGCTTCTCCACGAACAGGTGGCAGTCGGGGCACTCGCGGCACTCGAGCAGTAGCGCCTCGCGCAGACGCTTGAACTCTCGGAAGCGGCGCTCGGCGTGGAAGACGTCGCCCGTGAGCTGGTGGCACGTCTCGATCTCGTACACGAACCGCGTCTTCTTGAGCGACGTGGGCGCCTCCTTCTCCTCGGGGCGGAAGCGCAGCACCTGCACGGCCAGCGCCGACTGTGTTGGCGACGGGGATTCGAGCCGCACCGGCTTGAGGTCCACTTGGAGCTCTACGAGCGACTGCGAGATCTCGTCCACCACGCGTCGCTGGAGGAGCTGCACCATCTCAAGTGGCAGGCAGCTTGTGGTCTTGGTGGTATGTTTGGGAATGACGCAGACGTGATGCCGCGACTTGCCGTGGAAGCGGAGCTGCTCACGTCGGACTTAAAGTAATTTCAGCCACTCAAAAACGCGGAAAGTGCATTTTCGAACCAATCGACACACAGTAGCACAAACTGATTCAACGATTACATGCGCCTACACCATGTGCGGGGGGAAGCTCAGCAAGTCTGGCTGGAGGCGGCTCCAGGCCTCCACGAGCCGCGCGTGCTCGTCCGGGTGCGAGCGCTGCAATGCCGCCGGGTCCTGATCAAAGCGACGCGATGTTAGCCATGGGCAGAAGGCATGAGAAAATGGAGCGCGGCTGGGATGGCCTGTTTCCAACCAGGGTGTATCCTCGTCGGGTTGGCCGTCTGGCTGACTGACCACCAGATGACTTGCAAGCAAGTGCCACTCCGCGCCCCAGCAGTGCCGACAGGTTGACAAGACGTACCTCGGCGAAGCACACGAAAATTGTGGCGACGATCGAGTCCAGGATCGACGACATGATCGTGCACATGGCGTACCCGATGGACCCGGAGGCCACGAACGTCAAGATACAAACGTTGAAAGTCTCTGCGGACCGAACACAGCAATTAGTCGAACAATCACGAAATTCTTCTACGAAGTAAAATTTGACTGGCACGTACGGCATTCTCCCGGGTGCTCGGCCAACTCGTCTGGCGTGCACCGCAGCGCTAGGTACAGCCACGCCGACCCGACGACTCCCGACACCGTGCCTGCGAGAAAGAGAGAGCGTTGTCAGATCTGGGTTTGGGGATGGCCACGACTTCTACAAGGCAAGGCGAACGTACCGACAACCAGACACCCCACCGCTAGAACGCTCGAGATGAGAGAGTCGTTCAGCAGCGCCGTCCAGCCCCGGTCCCGGAAGAGCTGCATGGTGTCCGTGCCAGCTAGCCGAAAGTCCTTCCCGTACAGCGCCACCTGGCAAAACGCGTACTTGTTAAAGTACTGCATGTTGCGCATGACCAGCTTGACCAAAAATTCTAGGCAGGCGTTAGCGCTTCCCTTGGCCTTCCGCCGAGGAGTCGACAGCAGTAGAGTGTGCAGTGCGTTCAGTGCAGCGACCACTAGCGACCCGACGCAGATCGAGCCGAGAGACGTCGTGAGCGCGCGGGTTTGCGCCCGCTGGATCGTGTTCACATCGTGCGCGCCGAACCACCACTCGCCCACAGCGCCAGCAGTAACGCAGTGCACCACATTCTTCGCAACCTGCACAAACCAGTAGAAGCTGCGATTTACAAGACCCACTTCGTAAGTACACTCGTTCAAAGCATACATACAATGAGTAGGAAGGTACCTGAGCAGCATGAAGAAGAAACACACGTTCCCAAAAGAGCTAGAGTCATGGAGGTGGCCCACGGCCTTGGCGAGCACGCCCACAACCGCCGCACCCCAGATCATGACCCACACTCCCTGTGCCAGTAGCGCCATGTACGCCGAGGTGATGACCCCAGGAAACACCCGCAGGATACGCGATGCTGCAGTTAAGTTCGACGCCGCGAAGGCGATCGACCGACGCACGGAAGCGTAGTACGTGACGATCGTGAGGGCGAAGAAGAGGTTGATGAAGCCAATGGCCTTGCCGGCCAAGCCGGAGTCGTAGAAAGCTGCCAGCGAAGCCACAATGAAGGCCACGATGCTGGCCTTCAACGTCCAAGAGATGACGCGCTCGGCGTGGCTCTGTAGCACCTGTAGCCACAGCGCCGACACCCCGCCGCCGATGCACGTCGTCGCCAGGAAGATGAGGACGATCTTGAGGCCGTGCGACGAGTCGTCGCCATGATGCACGGTGAAGTAGATGGTCGAGACGTTCGGGAGGCCAAAGAAAAGCTGCAAATTGGACACCAAAGGACAGCTTAGACGCATCTGATTAGGACCTTTTTGCTCCAGTGAGACCGTACCGCGATGAAGCTCACAACCGCCAAATTCGCCGCAAAGGCCACAGCGAAGAAGTGGTCCTTGCGCTCGTCGCGGTGTCCTGTCGGCAGCTGCTGCGGCACCTTCTCCAGCAGCACCTCCTCGTCCGCACGATCCAGCTCCATGGTGCCTTCTTCTGCTGGAAGAACAATCGGATTTGGCGAAAATGGATATTTCGACCAATCACGATGCAACGGGAGTTTCGTTGAAGTTGCCACACGCTCGGCGCACTCGGAAGATGGCGGAATTCCTGACGAACCTGACGCTGGATGGCGTGCGCGAGGGTGCCTACATGTTGTGCAAGCACTCGGACGACCTGCTGGGCCACCATGCGCGCCAGGTCTTCCGCGAGAAGGCGGCGTCCATGCGCGCTGAGAACAGCATATACTACTACCTGAAGGACCTCATGAAGAAGTTCGGATCGCAGCAGCACGCGCCCAAGATCAAGAAGACGGCTCACGGGGAGCCGCCACAGCTTGTTCTGGAGGCGCACGAGTTCCGCAAGCTCGTGGCGAGCGACCCGGCCTTCGAGAGTGCCATCCCCAGCGACCAGGTGGATGCGCTCTTCCACCGCATCGAATGCGACTGCCAGAAGCTACTGCTGCACAGAGACTTTGTAGAGTTCTGTCTGCTGGACCAGGACCAACTGTACGTAGGCTAATGTTGTTGCCGCTGTGGCGATGTAGTTGCTGACGTATTTGATTGACAGCCGACTGCTTCTTTTCAAGTATCGGAAGCATCTGAGGAGCTTGGACTTGACGGATAATGAGATCGCAGACACGTTTAAGCGACTGGCACCTCCTGATGGTTCGGCTATGGCCCCCGATCTGTTTCACGCGGCAATCATGCGAGATTTAGACGTTGTACTCACAACTGGAGTACGTAGCAATTTGACTGGGATGTAGCAGGCTTATGTCGTTGTTGAACTGATTCTTGTGTGCAAAGGAACTCGCGTTTGTGATGGATCTTATGGACTCAGACAAAGATGGTGTGGTAAAAGTGCATGACCTCGAGCTGCTCCTCAAAGATGAAAGGGCGGCTGAAGAGCTTGTGCACCCTTGTCGAGAGAACGGCGTCGTCGATATCAAGATATCAACAAACAGCGTTGAAGAAGTTATTCTACGAAGGGATAACTATGCCCAACTGTTCCCAAAACTGCAGGATGAGAGCAACACCAGTCCTATGCATCTCTGGTTTCGAACAGCAGCGAAGGAGGATGGGAAGTCTGCTATCTCCAATATTAAGTACGCTGCAAGTTCGCGCGACACGGAGCTGGTGTCAAAAGGATATACGTGTTTGCAGCAAGATATAAATCGGAACGGTGCCTTCGGGAAGCACAAGTACATTTGGACAAGCTTGGTACCATCGAGTACGCAAATGACTAACGAATTGATTGGGCTATCGCTCACAAGCGGAGATTTAAGTGACAAGAACACTGCAAGACTGTGGCTTCCGCGCCACCGCGGATTTAAATTGGTTCCAGGGAACTTGAACGAGAAAAACCCTAAGCATGGCGTCTTTTTGTGGTTGCGGCGCCGGCGCACACTATCGAGCCAGGATCTGGTTGAACCTCCTCAAATCGACCTTGCTATTGCATCACCGCGAACTAGGGCGAATCTGCATCGTCACATCGACGACTTAGAGGCCCAAGTACGGAAAACACTACGGCGGAACTGCCCAATTGATCAAGACTGCTCGTTAAATTTTAATCGCCTGTTTGAAGAGTTTGATCCGAAGAAGGTGCGAGCCATAACCAAGCAAGCTGTATTGAGTGGGATTGAGACGTTTGGGATCAAAATGGACAAAAAGGTGAGAGACTGGTTGCATGGCGTGTGTTGTGGCTCAAAAGTAACTGTGTGGTGCGATTCTGTTTGTAGGATTTCCGCCTTGTTTGGGAGCGGATCAACCCGTTTGAAGCTAAAGTCGTTCACGTTGGCACGTTTGGACAGTTTCTGGAACTCACGGATTTTGAAATGTAAGAACATGAGTTTTCATATTTGTCGAATGTAGACTGAATACTAATGTTCACTGTTTTGTGCCTTTTAAGTGATGAGGTGGTGAACTCGTTGCAGCGTACGATGACAACGCGCTTTGGCTATCATGTTCCAAACTACAGATTGATTTTTCAGTCGTACAACACGCTCGGAGACGGGAAGCTCAGCCGGTCCGATTTTCAGCGCATTTTTGCGACTAATCAGCTGAGCTTCACGAACGGTGAACTCGGCAAAGTTATCCAGCGTTTTGATGTCAACAAAGACGGTGTCGTCGATTATTCCGACTTCTTGAGCTACATTACTGGTATATGCGACGCATCAGCTAGATCGGCAGGTCGAATCGCAGAGGCAGCAGAGGAATTCCGAACATGGGCTCTTGAAAAGCAGAACAAGAAGTTGGCGAAAGACGGCAATATCGACTCCGTATCTGCGTGGCGTTTGTTGAAACCCAAGCACGGTCGACTTGATTCCGAAACCATTAATCATATATTGCGGCAGCGAAGAAAACGGTTAAATGCGGAACAAATCCACCTCCTGCAAGTATTGATGGCTCCAGCAACGAACGGGGAGGTAAACCAGGCAGCCTTCCACGCGTTCGTCAACCACGTGCCTAAGAAAATGTACGTTCATGCATTTCCAGTATCGATAGCACGATAAGCTAACCTTTTTATACTGGTATGTGGTACTCCAGCTCAACAATGGCTTATGAGTTGAGGAAGTTAGTTGATTCCGGGCCCGTGAAGTCTGACATTGACGAGATTTACAACCGCCTCAACATCGAGGCCAATGGTAAACTGTCGCTTATAAATTTCTCCCAGCAGTTAAATGCCCTAGCTGTGGAAAAGTCTACACGGCAGGTAGATTTGAAAGACCTGGCGTATGTTGTTCAGTGGACGGGGGCAAATTGTGGTGGGGATGGTGCAGTGCTTATTGACCGCTTCCTGGTTGTGATTCGAGAAAATCAGGACCGCAGAAACATGAAAAGTGAATTTGTCACGCACTATGACAGCCCGCAGTTCCTTGAGGGCGTGAATCTTCTTCGTGATGAACTGAAGCGATGTGCCAAAACTCCGGACGGCAAATTCGACTACATGGTACCATTCCGCCTTTTTGACAAGGACAACACGGGGGAGATCATTCTGTCTGAGTTTGAAGTGGCCATTCGCGAGCTTGGCGTGGATAAGTATCTGACGGATCAAGAAGTTAAGGGGTTGATGCGGCGTTTTGATCCCAACTCATCTGGAGCAATTACTTTCGAGGAGTTTCTCCGCTTCAATCTTGCGGAATCATCGTCTTCGTCAAGTAGGAGGCTCAATATTGCGGTTCTACCTGATCCAGTTCTGCAGCGCATTCTTGAAGACATTATCATCAATGAGCGGCTCACGAGCGAAAATGTTGGAGCATACTGCGGGTCAATAAAACGGATGTTTGGAATAATTGACAAAGACACCATAGGTTTGGTCCCAGCAGACCGCTTTATTGAGACGCTCAAAGATATGAGTGTTGCTATAACGAAACCAGACCTGGACATTTTGGTGAAGGAGTTTGCGGGTGATGACGATACTCATGGAGATGTTCAATACCTTCTGTTTTGCGAAGCAATCGTACAGAAGTGCCAGCAAAGCGGGGAAGTGCAGCAAGTGATGGAGTCACCTCCGTCGGAGATTCTCAGCTTGCTGAAAACTTTGCATCAGCAATACAACCACGCAAAGCAAAAACTAGAAGCAAGCGGCCACGACTTCGACATTGATCGAGCGTTCGGACTTGAGAAAGACTCTGTCAAATGCGTTTTCGTCTCTATCGATGACTTTAAAGATGTTCTCTGGGCTGCTGGAGTGCACCATCCATATTTGCGTGAAGAGCTTGAAGTCATGATGAACTGCTTCCAATTGCACCAAAATTCAGGATTTAACGTTGCAATGTTTCGCAAATTCCTGTCCAAGGGTCCAAGTGCCTTCTTTGCAGGCAATTCTGGAGGCCTGGATAATCATATTGACCGACTTCTAGGAGAACTTCAATCATTCTTGTCCACCGGGAAAGATGCAGGCGAGCGGCTATTTGGCCTTTTTTCGGAGCTTGATTCCGACTCGAGCGGGTTCATCTCCCATGGTGAGTTTTTACAGCTTCTCCAAAGAGCTGGGTTCCGACACTTCCTCAGTTCAGAAGACGAACAACTTCTACTACAGTTCTTGGATACCAACGGTGACGGCGCAATATCCTACACGGAGTTTGTAACATTTGCCAAGCACGCGGATGAGAAACCAAAGCCACTCGTCGAAAACAAATCGAGCACCTCGTCATTACCGTCTCCAACAAAATCGGTCATAGGAGATGGGGTACCTTGTACATCACCTACACTCGCATCTCAAACTCTTGTTTCCCCAACGCCAGGGTCGCCGGCAAAAGATTTATCTGCTAGTATCGCACTGGCCAGTCCAACAAAGCCCGACAAGGATGAGCGGACACACGCCATTGTATTGAACCAGATCGGTAAGCTGAATAGGTCTTTGCGCCCGCCATTCCCCTTCACCAAATATTTCAGCAAATATCGTGTGAATCCAAACGAAGCACGAGTGAAAGTTCGAGTGTTCGAGAAAGTCATCGACAAATTCTTGGACCGATTAGTGATTCAGCGTATCGTCTACAGCATGAAGGATATGGACGTCGAGTTGCTTGTGCAGGCTTATGCCGCGGCAAGCGACGAAGGTGCGATGATTAACTATGAAGTTTTCCTCGGAGATGTGGTCAAAGCGCAGGAAAAGGCAGCAGTATCGAGTGCTAACAGCGATTCTAGTAGCAGTGAAAGCGACGGCGAGCTTTCTTGCAGCAGTGATGAAGAGGAGCGAACAACCGCGAAGGCTTCGAAGGCGGTTGGATCTGTTTTATTCCAAGCAATCCAGCACGTTCATAAAACTCCGGCGGAGCTCGACGCGCTAAAATTGCTATTGACTACTCTACGCAAAGACGTAACTGCAAAGAAGCAAGAGGCCATCAGCGAGAAAAAGATTTACAAGCTCCTGATGAATCTTGCGCTTAGGCTGCGCAACAAGGACGTTACCAAACTTCTTGCTTGTTTCAAAACGGAGCACTACGGCAGGACCCTTTACGAAGTCAAACCGTTCTTAACAGCAATCGAAGAGCAAATCAATGCTGCAATAGGTCCGCCAAAAGAGAAGGCTCCAGAACCGGCGTCTGTCGTCACTCCTCCTGTCGAAGTCCAGCCGATTGCTCCTGCCACTGTTGTTCCTCCGACGCTCGACCCCGTACTCGCGAAAAAGATTTATCGATGCTTCCTTGCAGCAGCTCAGCACAATATCAGCGGGCGAAGACTTCTTGAAAAGTGTGATGTAGCGAAAACCGGAAAACTTACTTTGTTGGAGTTTCAAACCGTGCTTCGCTTGATGGGATGCAAGCTTACAGACGCCGAGTTGGAGGCAGTAAAAGCAGCTCTTGGAGATCCGAAGTCAGCACAAATCAACTACAGCATTCTGGTGCAGCAAATGGGTCCAGAACGTCAGCATCGGCCACGAAAGCTGCCAGTCGCAAGCGGCGCCGCTCTTCACTTTGATCGAGTGCCTGACTATTCAGAGAAGATTCCATCCACTCCTCAGGTTCCAAGTCCAATTGCTGGTAGTCGTCCGTATCGTTCAGAATCTGGATATCCGAATGCTCAGAAAGAACCCACGCGCACTTCAATTCCGTTTGAGGAAGCAAAGCGTATCGATAACTTTGTGTCACAGTTCTTTTCGGAGCTTTTCCACATGCGGCAGATTGACTCAACACGGCTACAGCAAAGTTTCGAACCCTATGACATCAAGTATACTGGATTCGTTTCCATTGACGCATTCAGCGCAGTGATGAGGAAGCTCGACATTTTTTTGCCGACAGATGTGGCGTCAACAGTGATATCGCGATTCACCGCGGTGTCAGACGAGAAATTTGATTATGTAGATTTCTGCCAGGTCGTCGGTGCTTCCCTTCGACCAAAATCGCCGCCCCCACGAGTGCATCCTGTACCTCGAGTTGTCCAACCTACACATTATATGCTCAATGCTGACACCGTGCGGCCTGTTGTTCAAGCACAAACGCAAACGAGCCGCAGTGACCATGTAGAAAAAGTTACAGTAGAGACGGCAGGCCACAGCTCGAAACGAGATTACTCAGAGGTACGTTCCCAGTAGCGCTGTCACGGTTGCTTGATGTGTTTGTTGCTAACTCGAGTTCATGTGCAGGTGTTCAAACTGAACCTGCCGGTGATTGACATCGACAATAGCGTAAAGCCACCAGGGCCCCAGCTTCGCCGAGTCCCATCCAAACGTGACGAAGGAAAAGTGTGCGGATGGAGATGCACCGTGTGTTTCCATCAACAGACAAGAGCCACAGCAACGTGCGAGATTTGTGCTGCACAGAACCCGGCGTCCATAGGATTTCAAAGTCTGCTTCAGTGCTCTGCATGCGGCTTCCGAAACAAGCCTGATGCACGAACATGCGAACTATGTGCGGTAACTATGCGTCGAGTACAAACCCCGACGACATGCTCGCCGTCCAAAAAATACTCTGTGCCGCCATCAACGGCAGTCGCGTGCGATGGCTGGCTAGCGTAAGCTTACGTTGGAATTCAAAGGTATTATATTTCTCCAAGCATGCGTGTTCATAAGCTCATGGTGTCATGTGATCCTGTGATAGTTCTTGTATTTGTTCGTGGCAAAGTCGAAGTCGCACTGCGGAGACGTCACGCGGAACTTCTTCTTCTTCTGGACAATGAAGTTATAGCGCGTTCGCTGGACCCACCAGATCTCATAGTCGCCCATGCATATCGACCGGGCGCGATCTCCTTTGAAAAACAACGGCACGGTCGTGGTGCGAAACCCGTTTGGGTACTGCCCCAGCAGCCGCGTTTGGCTCAAAATGAGCTCGTTCTCCGGTTCGTGTAGCTCAAGGAATGTACCGCAGTGATTCGACAACGCGAAATCTCCGCCGCACTGGGTGATATAGCTGTTCTGCATGAAGCCCACCGCTACACACGTGTCCCGCTTGCGGCCATCGACAGTATAGCAGGATGCGAGTGCGTTAATGGAGTCGTTGTAGTCCCAGCAAGCAGGTCGCACCACTTCAGCCATCGGTACCAACGCTCGCAGCCGACCGATACACCCCGAGTTGGTGTAATTCTTCGTGACTGTCAATCCACTAGCTGTCAACGTCTTCTGAAGGCGGTACGGAACCAGGTCACTGTCAATGTAGCAATTCTGGTCGAAGATCGAGGGACGGTCTCCAATGCGGCTGACCGACACGTCGAGCGTTGCGCCGGACTCGTCCACAAGCGAGATTTTCTCTGCGATAGTCGCAGATGAGTCCACGTATGCTGGTTCTCCAAAGCGATCGATGCAGCAGTCGACAGCGCGATTGCGACAAGGATCCAACAGCAGTCCGATAACGTACTCGGTGGGCTCGACAAAGCTGAAACAATTGAGCATGGGCGTAAGAGGAACGAGCGATATCTTCATAGCAAGAAAACCTCGAATAACCTGTAGATGTCCGTGTCGATGGTAGCATTCGGGTCCCGCGTGTCAATTTCTACCTCGAGTTCTTGCTGTTCCTCAGTGAAAGCGCGTTCTTCCAGTTCGTCCCCTTTGTCCGGTGCAGCGATCACCTGCGCTGCATAATCCGATGTCACCCCAGCCACTGCTGAAATGGAGCCAAGTACTGCGACGAGAACTAGGAGCACAGACATCGTTCGAGGTGCGTTCAAGCTTCTCGGTCTAAAGATTTGAAGACTGACGAGTCAGTGCGTCCTTCCAGCCAAATCTGTGGCAGCTTGAGCCGAATGCCGAATGGTGAATGACGGTGCATGGCGGGCGAAAAAGCGACCGTTGCCGCGGCCACTCCTGCTAGCACCTGCAGCGCCTCGCGTCTCGGTTAACCAACAAGAGGCACCGCGGACGAAGGTTTCTGCTACCAACGGGAACAGAACTAGCAGCGCCAAGGCACACGCGAGAAATTTGGCCAAGTTACAACTGCACCTGCCGCGAGAAGTTGTCTTCTTCGACCCTCGTCGACGCCTGTACTATGCGCACGTCAACCTCAGTGGCTGGTGCGTTACTGATGCATCGCTGCAGCAGCTTCAATTGACATCACCGGACAAGTCTTCAACGGTAAACGGCGATCTGAATGGGAGTCCGGCCAAGTCTTCCTTTCATACACTCTCAGTGGACGGAACCGCTCACATCTCCGCTCGGGGGCTCCGTCTAATGCTTGAAACGACTGCAGAAGCTGGTGGAACACTCCGCGTTCTCCGTTTGCCGCAATGCCAATTACTATCCCGTGGAGGTGGAGAACTGTTTGACGCTGCGAGTCTACCACGAACGCTGACAGAGCTGGATGTGTCATCTTGCGAGTGGGTAGACGACCGCTTCTTGCGTACCTTAGCTCGCCATTGCTCCGTCTTAACGCAAGTATCGCTCTCTCACTGCCGACGCGTCACCGACTACGGTATCGCCGCTTTCGGTGAAAGCTACGTTTCATCCCTTACACATCTGGATATGAGCTTTTGTACGAAGCTCACCGATACAGCACTGCTTGCATTACTTGTGGGTACCTCGTCGGTCGCAGCGGTTCCAGGGGGAGCTCCATTACCAGCAGCATCAACTACGGCCCGAATACGCGTACTCAATGCTGCTGGATTGCCGTTAGTTGATGGTCTCACGCTTCTTGGTCTGCGAGGCCCCTGCGTGTCACGGCTTGAGAGTTTGGACATGTCTGGCTGCTCTGTGCTTCGAGTTGCTGCACTTGAGCGACTGGCCCGAGTGCGGGCTTTGACGCGAGTGACGAAACTCGATTTCTCTCGCTGTTCACTGGTGGACGACCAGGTTTTGAGCGCGTTGGGCTTGGCATGTCCTCATCTAGCGACATTGAAACTCGCCTTTTGTTCCAGTATCACTGATGGTGGCATTCGGCGTCTTGTAGGGGAGATGACAGCCTTATCAGCAGCACATAGCGAAAATGGCGACGAAATCGGGCAGACCCCTACCATGGAGGAGCAAGAAGAATTTGAAGAGGAAGTTGGTGGAAGTACCGGTGAGCGTGGTTGTCGACTGATGACAAGCCTGGACATCACAGGCTGCTTCCAGATCACAAGTCGAGGTGTATCTGCGCTCGGGGCGCGGTGCCCACAACTGCAATCAGTGACGCTCGATGGGGTGCGCAGACTAAATTCTTCGGGTGTCCGCGCGCTGCTTCATGGATGCCCGAAACTGCGTGCTATACGGTGGAGTGGAATTCTTGTGCGTAGTAGTCAGGAGGAAGCTGGAATTCCGGGAGCTTGTGCCGCTTTTTTCTCCATCCCTCACCTGAGTGAGGCTACCATCGCCATGCTGATCGGCAGTGCTGCAACTTCACTGAAAACGCTGCACATTGGCACTACGCAGTGCGACGCGGGTGGTTTGGCTGCAGCGCTACTGCTTGCTCGGAAGACGGCGTTAACTACTCAGTCACTCTTGACAGACCTCGACGTGACATCTCTCGCCACGGATGCCCTTTGTGAAGCTCTCGGTGCATGTTGCCCCAATCTGCGTACACTCCGCCTCAGTCGCTCTCGATACTTTTCACCCACGAGCTTCCTCGCTGTGCTTCACGGGTGCCCAAAACTGTGCGTACTTGAGCTAGAAAGCTGCGAGCAAATTCGCGACGACACACTGGTAGCAATTAGTCGTGCTCCGTGCTGTTCGCGCCTGGAAACTCTCGTGCTGTCAAACGACTGGCAGCTCACAGACATTGGGGTGGCAGCGTTGATACGCCCTGTCACAAGTCTATGCCGTCTTGATGTACGCCACTGCCCAGAAATCTCATTGCCGGTTTTACAAGCACTAGCTGCAGCGCGTGGGCACATCAGTGAGGCCTCTCGCGACGGCCTCACTCCGAGACATCCCAATGTTGTCGAGTTCCTGCGTCGCGAGCAGAAACAACGAGCTGCCGCAATACGAATCACTCGCTGGTTACGATGCAAACTCGACGCACGAGTGAGTGCAAAATCCACACTAGAGCGCGCTCTAGCGTACTTTCGACGACAGAAGCTTACAGCAGCACGAATACAGCGCTGGTATCGTTGCAAGTCCGAGGAGCGCAAGATGCGCCGGATGATTGCTGAAGCGAGACGCATACGCGCTGAGCAGTGCAAAATGTATTGGAAATGGGTCCAAGCACTCTGCGTGCTAAGTCGCAGCTTGCGGGTATTTGTGCGCAAGGTTGCAGTCGCTCGACAGCGAGCAGCTCTTGAGAAGGCTGAACAGCTTCGACTGCAGCGTGAACAAGCTGCCACCAACATTCAGCGCATTGGTCGTGGATTGTTGGGACGGAGGCGAGCCGTTGAGGCTCGACATGCTCGAGAACTCCGCATCAAGCAACGGGAACAAGCTGCCATAGTCGTTCAACGGGTATTCCGAGGGCACCGATCACGAAAAATTACTGCAAAGCTGCGTCGTGAATGCGAAGCTGCCATGCAAACTGCTATGAAGCTAGCCAACAACCAATTCTTGGCTGGAATGCAAATTCAACGAATAGCACGGGGGTTCCTGGGGCGTGAAGATGCAAAACGACGCGCTGTGGCTGCGTATGAGCTACTTCAATTGAAGATAGCACGAGCGAAGCAAATCCAGAGAGCGTACCGGGCTCACATTGCACGCGTGGCGCTACGAAGAATGCTTTTTCGTGGAGCCGCTGCTCTGCAAAAGGTGTTCCGAGGCTTTCGCGGACGAGGTGAAGCTCGTGAAATTGTACTTTCACGTGCCTATGCAAGAAACCCCCGCATTCTCATCTTGATGAAGTATTCCATCTACACACGAGATCTGGCTGTGCTCTGGAAGCGCAAACGCGATGCAGGCACGATAATCGCTTTCACCTTGCAACGTAGATATAGAGGCTTTTGCGGACGACGTGAGTCACACTTGATATTGGCGCGGCAGCGACAACACTGGTACTTGGAAGATACTGGGGCCCGTGTGATTCAGCACTTCTTCCGCAGCATCATGTTCGTACACGTGTTTGTGAACAATCCTCCATTGCCACCATACTGATCTCTGCTTGTAAATTGTTGTACGCAGCATTCTAATACGGCTTGCCAGGTTCGAAGCATTGTTGCGTCGGCGGCGACGTAGCGCAACCAAAATTCAGGCAATCTGGCG
Source organism: Phytophthora lateralis (assembly GCA_000500205.2). Lineage (NCBI taxonomy): Eukaryota > Oomycota > Peronosporomycetes > Peronosporales > Peronosporaceae > Phytophthora > Phytophthora lateralis. The sequence continues at coordinate 12,978 of KV724897.1, read as the reverse complement.
AATGTGGCTTGCCAAGGCACTAGCAACAGCTCGGCGGCTGCGAAATGATCGTCATCGACAGCACACAACGATGTTGGAAGTAATAGCAGCTCTGCAGCAGGAACGCCGACTGTTTCTCCATCGAGGTGCTGTTCACTCGATAGTAGGGCTCTACCGGGCATCACTGGCAGCTCGTGGTTGGCAGACACCGACCTACATCAGGCTGTTGCATCGTTCAGCAACCACGATTCAGTCACTTGTTCGTGGCCATTTTGGTCGGATGTACGTCAAATGGTTGCGCGATGAGCTCACGCGCGCAGCAGCCAGGATTCAGCGGATGTGGCGAGGCAAATTAGGCAAGAAGATGTGGCGCGCGCTCATGGAAGAACGGCAGCAGCTACGTCGGGTGCAGGATGAAGGTGATCGAGCCGCACTAATAGCGCAGAAGCAGACAGCACATCACGCACTAGAAGCGTTTGACCGTGAGACCCAGCATGCTATCGTACTACAGCGCTGGTTTCAGACCCTGAGGAGCCGGCAGGTTTATCGTGAAGCTCGCGACCATCGTGCACGAGAAGCACGTATCCGAGCGGAAAACAAGGTACGGGATGTGCTTCGCCTCTCAACAGGAAGTGTTGTTTTCCAAGCTAGCGTGTGGCGCGACTGTGTAGATCGGAAACCAGAGCTCGTGGTGCTCGAAGAGAGTGAGTGCGTCGAGATGGAAAAGGAGATCGAGCAGCTTAAAGAAGCGTGCGTCGAGGCTCATGCCGGCTCCGCTCAAGCATCTCGGGAATTCGTTGAGCTGTCGAAGCGCAAAAGCGAGTTCGAGCGCTCCCGAGTTCGTAGAAAGCGGGCCGTGGAGGCGGTGAAGCAACGCATTCAGCCTTTTGCGGTGCGCGCCAAGCAGCTGACAATGGAGAGTGCACGCGAGTTGAACGCTACCCGGCAGCTTCAAACGGAATTGCGGCGCGTGCGCACAGAGCTACGAAAGTTCCACTCAAACTTGCGTGGGCGGTTGCCAATGGAGCCGCTGTTGCTAAGTGGAGACGTGGAAGCACTGCTGGCGGGGCTAACGATGTCCGACGATGAAGAAGATAGATGATTGTGGAGAGCAACTTCAGGATCAATTGGTTTATGAACGAGAATCTGCTGCTGGAAGGCGCCGCACCCAACTTATCACAGCTTGCTCTGCTCCTCGTACATTTCGTCGATGGTGTCTCTGAAATACTTGATGAGTTCGAAGCGCTTAGGCTTGAACGTGGGCGTGGCCAGCCCATTTTCTGGAGTGAACTGCTCTGCATGCAGCCGCAACTTGTGGGCACGCTCAAAAGGAAGGAGCTTCGCCGCCACGGCCAGCCGCTGCATGTCCTCCTGGATAGCACTCAAAAGCGTCTTATTGCCAGGAGCGCACAATTTTTCCAACGAAGCTTCCTCCCCCTTAAGACCTTGTTTTACAGTCCACGCTGCAATGAACTCTGGGTCGGGGACTACGATGCCCACAACATAGTTTTGGAAGGAATCACCGTGCACGAAAACTTGGGCAACAAAGGGGCTTTGGCCGTACACACCCTCGATACGTTCCGGCGACACATATTCACCCTGCGAGAGCTTGTAGATGTTCTTCTTGCGGTCGATGATAGTCAACGTGCCGTCCGGGTTCCACTGGCCGATGTCTCCCGTGTGGAACCAGCCATCAGTATCCAGCACCTCGCTGGTCAGCTCCGGTTGCTTGTAGTAGCCCTTGAACACGTGCCCAGACTTAGTCAGAATCTCTCCACGCGGGCACGGCGAGTCATGAGTGGTGTAGTGCTTTTCAGGAACATCTTCCAGGCAGATCTGCGCGCCTGAAACTGGGATACCCACGTGTCTGGTCACCGGCATATCGACCGTCGCACACGACACCACCGCGGCAGTCTCCGTGAGGCCATATCCTTCCAGCATAGGGCAGCAGAAGGCAATCGCCATGAACTCCTTCACGTCCTTCGATAGAGGTGCCGAACCACTGAGGATGTAGCGAACACGGCCACCCAGCGCCATCTTGAGCTTATCAAATACAAGACGGTCCCAGAATGCGTGCGTGTAGTAACCCTCTGCAAGGTACTCCTTCTTGGCTGCGTACGCCTGGTCGAACAGGAGCTTCTTCAAGCCGCCAGCGGCAGCCACGCCCTGCGTGATCTTGTCGTGAATGCGGTTCAGCAGCCTGGGCACGGATGGGAACACTGTCGGTCTCAGCTCCACCATGTCTTCGAGTAACTTGGTCACGTCGCCCTGGTAGAAGCCGATGCAACCGCCCTTGGCGATGATGTGAGCCTGAACGTTCCGCTCAAAGCAATGAGCCAGCGGCAAGAAGGACAGATGCACGTCAGTCTCGTACAGCGGCGTGATCTCGATCGAGCACAAGATGGACGCGATCATGTTGGAGTGCGTGAGCATGACACCCTTGGGGTCCCCCATAGTACCCGAAGTGTAGCAAATGGTGCAAATGTCGCCAGGAAGTGGTGGGTCGGCGTCCACGGGGTTGGCACGGCCGATCTCCATGAGCTGGTCGAGCGTCATGAGCGACACATTGTTGGCTCTCGCGAGGCTCACGTCCTCCCCGTCAATCTTGTCCTCAAACTGCACGACCATCTGGACGCTCGGGCAGCGCTTGACGCAGGCCAGGAGCGTCCTGACCTGCTCCTTGGCGCAGAAAATCACCCGCATCTCGGTGTGGTTGAGGATGTAGGGCACCGCCGTGGGGCCTAGCGTGTCGTACAGCGGCACAAGCGTGTACGTCATGCGACTGGTGCTGTGCTCCACTACCGACCACTCGTAGCGGTTCTTGCTGAAGATGCCGACGAGTGCTCCGCGCTGCAGTCCGAGTTCGTGCTTCATGCCGGCGGAGCAGCTCTCGACGTCCGCAATGAACTCGCTGAGCGTCACCCACTCGTAGGGCCCAATAGCACCCGACGCGGGGTCTGCCTTGCGAGTACCGAAGAGCTTGTGCGACCCATCGGGGTCGACTTCAAGGCGACTGAGCAGGTTCGTGTACAATGTGAAGCTCGGGTCGAAGCCCGAGCGCAGCGTCGACACGTGCACGGGGCCGCGCGAAGCGGTGGCCGTGCTGGGCACCTCGCGCGAGTGGATCAGCGACGCGCTCATGCCTGTAATTTGTGGAGAGGTCTTGGCGGTGGATTCGAGAGTGGCGACCGAGGTCACTGCAAGGGAGCTCCTGCATTGACGGGACGGATGCGTTGACATGCATGTCAGCACTAGCGAAATTGTTGTAATTCCAACAGCCATCAGGTTTTATTTTACAAATATCAATTCTACGTACGCCACACCACTTAAACTTAAATGATGGCCCTCGACCAAAACTCAAAGGGGGAGCTATATGACGACTGCCGGAAGTGACGTCGCGCTGACCGCGAGCTTCTCGGAGCTCAACGCGGCGCTCAAGCGCGAGAACTACTCGCGCGCAGTGGACATCTGCAACAAGAGTGGGTACAGGCCTCTTCTAGAGGCAAGGAGGCTCCGTATGACGCTGTTTTTGTGTCTGCAGTCCGCTCCAAGTTCCCGGACGACGTGGACGCCGTCAAGGTCAAGTGCGTGGCGCTCATCCGCCTGGAGAAGGTCCGTCTCTGTCTGTTTGAATGGGGATGACGAGTGGGGGCTCACGCTTGCGGTTCAGTTTGACAAGGCGCTGGAGCTGGCGGCCAAGTACGATTTCTTGAGCACGCAGAAGGCCTATTGCCTTTACCGACTCAAGCAGGACGACGACGCACTGAAACTACTGGACGGAGGCCTGGAGATGCAGAGCGACGCACAACTGCACTTGGCGGCGCAACTGGTGCGTGAAGAATCCTCTACTGATCCAATGGACGAATCGTGTGGATCTGACTGTGTTTTGGGTGTGTGCTGCAGTTCTTCCGCAAGGGAGACTACAACCAGAGCATCTGCATCTACGAGTTGCTGCTCACGCGCGCCCAGGAGGTATGTGTAGGGAGTATGCCTGGCCTCCCGGGTGGTGGGTGTCACGAGTATCTGACGAGAATCTCTTTTGTTTGGATACTGTAGGGTGACGATCTGCTGGAGCTGCAGACGAACTTGCTGGCTGCGTATGCGAGTGCTGGTAGAAGCCATGAGCTGAAGGACCGCGAGATTCCCGTAAGAACGAGGATGAAATTAAGTTGTGAAGGCGAGTCCTTGCTGATGCAGGATCTGGATGGTATGCTGGCACAGGTCGACGACGGGTTCGAGGTGGCCTTCAACAAGTCGTTCGTGGCCATCCAGTCTGGCGACTGGGAGGCAGCGGAGGACCTTTTGCTGACTGCCGAGCGTAAGACAGAGCAAGCGTTATTCTCTCTAAAGTCTGTCTCCAACACTTACATGTGACCCATTGGTGTGCGCAACATTCCAGGACTGTGCCGTGATACGTTCACAGATGAAGGAGTATCAGAAGCGGAGATTGAAGAGGAGGTGGCTGTCATCACGACTCAGCTGGGGTTTGTGAAGCAGATGCGCGGCGATCTTGATGGTGCACTCTCGGATTACCGCAACGTGCTGAAGCTGAAGTATGTAGTTTGCGGATACGATTGTGGTGGTCAATTGTGGCTGTTTACTAACCTATTTGATGATGATGCAGGCTGCGCGACCGTGCTGTGGGAGCTGTGGCATCGAACAACCTCGTCACCATCCGCAAGGACCGCGATGTTCTGGACTCGTTGAAGCGATTGAAAAACATTGATGCGGCGGTGATGTCGGACAAGCTCAACTCAGCGCAGCAGGAAGCAATTCTCACGAACCGCACGCTGCTCCTTTGCCTCATGAACAAGGTATGTGCAGATTGTATTGCTGATATTTCGTAGTTGCCCCAGGATCCATTCAATGTGCCGTTGTGCTAACTTGCTGCGATAAATTAGTCGGATGAGTGTCGCGAGAGCCTGAACGCTTTGAAGAAGCAATTCCCCGCTTCGAAGTCGATGGCGGACATCGTGCTGCTTCTCGCTATCAAGGACCAGTCACCGGCAGCCGCGATCGAGCAGCTGCAGGTAAGGTGTAGTCTAGTTATGATAGCAGAGTTCTCGGTGCGGTGATTAACTTGACTGTCGTATTTGTGACGGGCACTTTTAGGGTGACGTCAGTGTGGGCGCTCGTCTTGGCCTCGCTCACGTGTACCTTACGGAAGGACAGGTGCTGAAGGCTGCCGAGTCCATCCGCTCTATTGGGGAGTTGGCGCACTCGCCGGGTACGGTGGCAACGCTGGTTGCCCTGTATGAGCAGGCGGGCGACTCGGCGTCGGCGCAGGCTGTGCTGGAGAGCGCCCTGGCTCACCACCGAGCGGGTGACTATACGTCCGAGCAGGCTATGAAGCTTCGTGAGGGTGACTGCTGGTACAAGATTCAGAAGAAGCAGTATCGCTCGGCTGCTGACGCGTACTTGGAATTGCTGGAGGGTGAGGCTGCCGGTGCGCTGGACCGCGATCTGCGCCTTCGCTCCATGGCCTCGTTGGTTGTTGCCCTGTAAGCGTATATACAGGTTGCCCCATTTTTCTCGTATTGCTGATCTAACGAGTTTTTGTTCTTGTACAGATCGTTCTGCGACGCTGAGGCAGCGGAGGCTCGGTGCGCTATGCTGCCGGTCATTGAGGAGAGCGGCGTTGACCCTAGTGAATTGGAGAAGCAGGCCCCCCGCTCGAACCGCTTGGCCGCCAAGTTTGCCGACACTGGTGACAAGAAGAACGAGTACGTATTGGGCGCTGTGTTTCTAGCTTGTTTCTCTACGTAGATGTTGATCTCACTTTTTGCCTCCGTCAACCTGTACAGGCGCAAACGTGCGGCGAAGAGCCCGGAGGGCATCGCTCGCAAGCGCGCTAAACGTAGAGAGACCCATTTGGCCAACCTGCGCGCTCGTCCAGACTACAACGCGTCCATCGGACTGGTGAACCCGGACCCGGAGCGCTGGATTCCGCGCAAGCAACGCTCTCACGGCAAGCGCGGCCGTCGTGGCCGCAACCGCTTTGTCGGTGCGCAGGGTGCTGGCATGGGCACGGAGAAGGACGCCCTCAAGCTGGATGCAGCTGCTCGTGCTGCTCGCAAGGCCGAGTCGGACAAGCCCGCTGCCGTCGTGGTGTCCAGCGGCTCTGGCATTCGCAAGTCCAAGAAAAAGAAACGCAGATAAAGGGAGCGCCAAGACACAAGACACTAACCGCTGTCCCAGTCCCAGTGGTTTGACTTAGATGAGCTGCCCTTTGCCGATAACAGTCGACCCTGTTCCTGTCTGTAGCTTGTGGTCTGTGAATCGTTTTCTTCTCTAGTGTTAAGTGCTGCTACCACTGTCCTACCGTGCCGCTTTGCATCTAACCAGCAGCGCTGCCGCCTCCATCCAGACGTCTGCACGACTGCTAGCTGTGACGACGCCGTTGCTAGTTCCGACGAGTCTGTCGTAGCTGCACCGCTTAGACGGTGGTGAAGCTGGGCGCCTTCTCACGCAGATAGAAGAGCTTTGCACGACGCACGCGCTTCTTGCCTTTGTGGATGAACGCCTCCTGCAGCACCTTGACGCTCTGCAGCAGCGGCGAGTGCAGGAAGATCTTCTGCTCGTAACCGTAGCCGCCAATGTGCTGTCAAAAGTAGATACAATAACCAATTAGCGACTCAGTTCCTCTCACAGCTGCAGCGTAAAAGCATCGAAACTCACGTTGCGGATGACGAACGAGCTGCCCGTGCCGCGGTTTCGCCGCGCCAGGACCACGCCCTTGACGCGCTGCACTCGGGCGCTCGTGCGGCTCAGCAGGTACTGCACCTCCACCGAGTCGCCGGGCTTGAAGTCGTCGACGTCCTTTCCCTCGGCCGACTTGGCCACGGCCTCCGCCTCCAGCTGCAGCAGCAGCGACGCCGCGCGCTTGGTCGGGATCTTGAGCTTGGCGCGCTTGGGCTGCTCGGGTGCAGCAGACGAAGCTTCAGCAGAGAAGAGAGAGACCTGCGCGCTGAAAAGAGGTGCGCGGCGCGATCCGGCGGTGCTCGCGGCGCGCACGAAGCTCTTGGTGGCGGCGGCCAGCATGCTCAGCGATGTGCAGTGGTGGACTTCCCAGTTCTGCGGTCGATAAGCGATAGCCATCCGTGGAGCGTGTGGTGTACATAACACCTAACCACTGTACATGTGTGTACTATTATACGTATTATAGTACTATACAAGTTACTTTGACGGAACGCAGTAGGCTTCGTATCAAGGCTCACGTAACACGTTTCATAGAATTTCATTTAACAGTGACGGTCACTACAAAGTGTGCGTGCTGTATGCCGTTTACTTAGACTTCTTGATCATCGCTGTTGTCGCTGTCGCTGCTGATGAGCGCCCGCTTGAGTTCGTCTACGGCCGGGCCCTTCTCGTCCGGGTACACGGGTTTCCGCTTGTTCCAAGAGTCCATCAGTTCCTCCAAGAAGCGGTACACGAAGAGCCCCAGCATGATGAACAGCAAACCTGCAATGTCCTTTGTGTGCAGAGGCTGGTGCTCTGGCATAAACGGAAACGTAAACGCGACGTTGCCCAGTGGAACCATAATGGTCATGGCCTGTTCAGCACAAGAACGGTCAGACAAAGCTACTTCGTGTGATCAAATGGCCAAATGTCAACAGGATCTTACCAGCCAAAGGATGTTGGCGCTCCCGAATTTGAGGATCAAGATGATGAGCAGGTTGTACGCCACGTTGAACAGCAAATATGCAGTCACGTAGATGGTCGCCTTCTCGCAGTCATCCTTGTGCGCTCCTTCGGTGACGGTGTTCTGCCCCAAGTAGCACATCAGGCCGTCATACATATTCTCCGGGAGTTCACTCGGCGTAACAGGGTGATCGCCAACCATTGCTGCCGGGAACGTCAGTGGAATAGCACACAGAAACTGGAACACTGCGATCCAGCCATTCAGATAGACCGCATCAAGCTCTGCCTCGCCCAGAGTCTTCTCCTTATAAACACTGGACAGGCACATGGGGACACAGCTGAAAATCATGACGACAGACCACAGCACAATGAGGTGCGGGTTGGTGCCGCTGCTGCTGCTAGAGTCACCCGACCCCAGCACAATCAGCAAGCCCAGCGTCACGACCATAGCTCCAACATACTGGTAGCCCGAGTACTTGGCTTTCAGCAGCAGACTGGAGATCAGCATCGAAATGGGGATCGCAGCCTGTCCGAGCAAGATGATGAGCGATCCGCCTAGATAGGTGGCCGCAAACACTTGCAAGATGCCGGCGACTGAGTCGAGTCCTCCCATAACAGCGAATTTCCGCTTCGGGATGCTGCGTTGGTCCCACGTGATGGCACTACCATACTTTATCATGGGCAGGATGTACGCGAAGCTGATGGGGATCTGCAGTGTATCCAACAGCCAGTTAGTACAGCGTGCAGCCTGCACTCGAAGTCCCATGCAGCACGTACATAGACGAACGTGGTGAGCAGGTTGAGGAACGTCGGGTAGTTGTGCATCGGGATGGTCTGCAGTCTATCAAAATCATCGGTTAAGTACACGAATCGCACGTAAAGAGATGCACCAAGTGTGGCCAAACTCACTTCTGGAAGACTGAGCAGAGAATGAATCATCCAAGGCGGAGAACAGTGCGTCAGTTGGGAGATTTTAAGCCATACAAGAACCTTTTGGTGCACACTAGCACGCACTCTTGTTGCCGAGGCCCACGAAGACCATGGCCACGAAGCTCACGAGGAGCTTCACGTCGCGCTCCGCTTCCTCCCTCGTCGTCATTTTCAGCCTTCCCAAAGCCAAAATGAATCTTGAAGAAGGCGAGTGGATATACAATGTACCATATCTCCTACGAATTTTTAAATGTATGTATCACATATCTTAAGAGATAAGCATATAACCTCCGATCAGATGCTTATCAGTTTTTTAAGCAAGTGTTTTGAGAACTAGTAACGGAGACCATGCGAGTGTCCGTTGTGGGTGCCGTGTTCCTGGTATCGCTGGTGCTCACGGGTTGGACGGCCCTGGCGTGGGTGCTGACTCCGTGCTTCGTGCTCGCGGTGCTGCCTCTGCCGGCGTTCCTGCAGACCAAACGCTTCTACCGCCGCGTCACTCGCTGCATGTGCGTCGGTGGAATCCCACAAAGGATGACAAAAGGTCTGTTACTCAATGGACTATTGTTGTGATACTGTGTTTATTGGAGCAGACAATGGGCTTGGATGGGTCAAGTCGTGCTGCTGCTGGGTGCGTGGATCTCCGCTTCCAAGTAGAAGCCGTTGTCAGTGCGAGAAGCTCACTATGACTTCTGCCAGAGAAATTGTTTGGAATCCAGGTGCAGGTCTACGGTGACGCCGAGACCAAAGCTCACGAGAGCGACATGCCGCAAGACCGTGCACTGTGGCTGTCGAATCACCGCACTCGCATCGACTGGATGTTGCTATGGAGTGTGGCCTGGCGAACGCGCACGCTGCACCAGTTGCGGATCGTCCTCAAGGCCCCTCTGCGCAAAATCCCCATCTTCGGTTGGGCCATGCAGCACTTCATCTTCATATTTCTGGTACAGCAACTACACTGTAGGAAACAATGAAGGCGAGGCACTAACCTGAGGTCTCTTGCTCTCCACAGCAACGCCGCTGGGCAGATGACCAAGCGAACCTGCGCAAGTTGCTGCCATTCCTCACGTCGGCAGAACCGGAGGCTTCATACCTTCTCTTCCCAGAAGGCACGGATCTGAGTCAGAGTAACCTTGATAAGAGTGCTGTATTCGCCGAGAAGAACGGACTGCCACCACGTCAGTTCTCGCTGTACCCGCGTACGACAGGCTGGACATTTATGTTTCCGCTACTGCGTTCTCAGCTCACCGCTGTATACGATGTTACCATGTTCTACGTGGACTACTCTGCAAACGAACGTCCGTCGGAGGCGTCGCTGTTATCTGGTCGTATGCCACGAATGATCCACTTCTACCTCGAGCGTGTGGACATTTCGTCGCTGCGCGACAAAAGTGAGAGCGAGCTTGCGACGTGGATGGAAAAGCGCTTTGAACGCAAGGAGTATTTGCTGAAGGCGTTTTACGAGTCGAATGGAAAGCTTCCGGACGGAGCAAAACCTCTTTTTCAGCAGGATCAAGTGCCTGCGATGGTCGTACTGATTATTTTCTGGCTCGTGTTGATCGGTGCTGCCACCATTTGCGGACTCATTGGCAACTTGATCTCGGTTATAGCAGCAGTGGTGCTTATCGCTGGCTACAGTATCAGCACGGCGTATGGCTCCGGCGTTGACGGGTTTCTCATGGAAAACTTATAGATTTGATCGATAGAAGACGCATTGCTACCGAAGAAGACAAGGATGTCTTATTTTCGCAGTGTCGGACACTGCGTGGGAAATACAAATTTTGACATTTCTTGGTTTCTCTGGTCGCATCTGGAACACTCACGTGGGTCTTGAACCCGGGCACTATCACTCCTGATCCGTTCGACGCCTTCTCCAGCAATTCCAGTTCACCTGGTGGTCATTGAACGCAATGGCGTTGAGCTTTGGTCGAGTGGCTGTTTGACAATTTCTGGAGGTAAGCAGCGGCATTCAGTTTTCAAGTCACTAGTGAATAGGTAGGTGGTACTGAGAGGCTTCTCTTAAGTCCGCAATCGTACTTTGGATATCACTTTAGTAGGTTGAAGTGTCTCGGGCAGTTTCACCCGATCGGTTGAACCAATCGCCTTCGGAAACTTTGAGTAGAACCCACAATACGAGGGGAATTTCCATAACCTATCCGGGCATAGCAAGTTCACTGGTAGAACTTACCCCCCCCCCCCTCGCCCCTAAGAAGAAAAAATGACACTCCGAGGAGGCCGAGCGTACAGTTTTCTGGCATGTAACCACAGTTTCGTCTCGTCTTGTGATCGTTCACTTGTGTACTGCAGGGTACAGCTGGGTGCTCGAAAAATTGGACTTTCGCGTCTGCTTTGGCTGTACGATTTTCTGGATAGTTGCTCAACTTGATTCCGTGCTCTGTTCGAGTGTGAGCTCGTAGAGGGGTCCAGACGCAAACCGCCAGCTTCACTTCGCCAACTGGGTGTTTCTCTTCAGACAACGTTTTATGACCATCCTATAAGACTATTTTCGTGAGAATATGAAGCAAATTCAGCCTTTTTTATCGTTTTAGATACCAATTCATGCTTTTGGATTCCCGCTCGAGACAGCAAATAGACGAATCCTGTCTGCAGATTGGGCAAGTGATATACAATTATTTTTTGTTGTCCTGGTATGTGAACACTCACACACACGAGACCGCACGCGCGCGAGCTCCCCACATCGACAATCACCACCTCCCAACACTCACTTGGTCGTCAGATATGACCCCCGGAATGTCTGCCAGCCTCGCCGACTCCTAACGTCCTTGCTTCCCTCCAACGTGCGCCCCGCTGCATCAGCGTCAACTAGCAACACCCCCCGCCTGTATGGTCGCCTCCAGACCGCAAACGCACGCTTTGGGCTGTGGCAGACCGCGCAGCAAATTGCCAACACGCTGCGACGGGACTCGATCCCGTGACCGCTGCACGGCCGAACAGAGCG
>KV724894.1:1384-16320 GCA_000500205.2 Phytophthora lateralis | reverse complement strand
CTATCTTTCCGTCTGTCCGGCTAATAATGCACCACTTTCATATTCATTGTAAAGCATTGCGGCGCCAGTTTTCGGACACAGGAGTTGGTGGATGCAGATCATACTTTGAACTAGTTTAGTTTCCAATAACCTTGTTCGCGCACAAGTGCAGCATGTACTCTCAAGACTTTCGGTGGCGAGCCATCTTTCTCATTCATGTGTATGGTATTTGTACGCAGTATGTCAGTGATATATTGGCCCGAATGTGCGAACCCTGCGGCGTTGGTACAATTTGTTTTTAACTAACGGCGTAGCGGAAGATGGAAAGGAAACGAGCCGCTCGTCACGATGGCCCTGCGATGTAGTAGCTCGTGTTCACAAGTACGTAAAAGGCCATCCTACATTTTATTTAGAGGAATTACAACAATTTATACGGAAAACGTTTCCTGAAGTGAAGAACGTGTCACTCAGTACTATTTGTAGAGCCTTGGATTTTGACATGAATTTGACAAGAAAGGTTTTAACCAAAGCTGCACGGGAGTCTGCGTCTCACGTTCACACACAGACGAAGTTAAATAGCCATTGGACAGCGCAAACAGAGCAATATTAGAGCGTAGCAGCCGGCGACATCTTGACGTCCTTCAAGGGACTCACCGCCACCGAAGCGATCGTTTTAGCAGGTAAACAAAAACCAATATATAAGGCACGTTTTAGCTCATTTCGCATGTTTATGGTCTCGAAATATTTGCTGGTCGAGGTCGATCTAAGGCAGTAAATGGAGCGACAAAAAATCTGCAAAGCATAATATTAATACTTTTCGAAGTACATGTATAACAACTCCCTTGTTCGCGCCACTCGCCTGGATTTCAGAGCTTCTTCGTGCAACGTGCGACATTGTAGGGTTCTAATCTTTGTCGTTCGTTTTGCACGATAAATTCCTTTAGACCCACATACATGTTTTATTTACTTGGACAAACTCAATGAAGCTCGCACACTACGAGCTGGATTTCACGCTCATCAGGCGTCTATCACTTACGCTGTAACGATCATGCTTACTGCCGCAAACGCTGACGGTCACTGTCGCCATCATTATTGCTGTTCTCGGAGTTTTTGTTCTCCGAGCTTTCCTCGCTCTTCTTGTCACTCTTATCCTCGTCGTCCTTCTTTGATTCAGCCGATGACTGTTGCTCATCGCTGTCCGAAGTCTTTGATTCCTCCGTGTTGGATGAAGGTGCCTCCGTCGACTGCTGGCCAAAGGTATACGAAGTCGTGTCCTGGGAAGACTCGGATGTCGAAGACTCGGGGGCTGTTGTAGACTCCTGCTGGGACGTTGAGGACTCGGGGGCGCTCGTAGATCCCTCCGCGCTACCGGACGACGTTGTGGTTGTTGACGAAGATGCGGTGGTGGCAGATTCGCTCGACGATTCCGTCGCAGTTGATCCCGTTGAAGTCGAGGACGTGGTTGTAGCGGTACTGGAGGTGCCGCCAGCAGGGCCCGTAAGAGGCACGCAGTTCTTATAGACCTGCCACACCGTTGAGCTATCGAGGCCCTGGAACGCCAGCCAGTAGAAGCGCAGCGTACAACCGCCCGAGGGACACGACGAGTAGTCCACCGGACTGAACACGGATGCCTTCTCCTGCGTTCCGTCACCGTACGCAGGCATACAGTTATCGTTGGACAGCACCTTCGTGTCGTCCAGCCAGATTTCGCACGGACCGGCGTGAACCATGCCTCGGGAGAAGGTGGCATCACCAGTACTCGGAGGGTCCTTCGGTGTGGCGTTGGGGTCGGTGAAGCCGCAGTCCGCTCCGTAGAGCGAGGTATCGCTGTCAAGGAGCGTGCGGATATCACTGTAGCCGTTCGACGCCTTCAGGGACGTATACAGCGTGGTTAAGCACTCATTGTCAGCACTGCTGCAGCTGTCCCAGTCTCCCGCCCATTGGGGGTCAATCTGCACGACCCAAGCGGACGTCTCCGAGTCGACAAACTCGGACAGAGGGTTGGAAACGTAGCCGTGAGCGTTGACTTGGACTGCAAATGCAGCGAACGCAGCGGTGATGGGAAGGATTGACGATGAGAACGCCATGACCAGTGCTTGACCGAGCGTGGCTTGGAGTGCTTGGAAGGTTAGTGTGGGCGATTGGTGTCAAATTGGAAAGTGAATTAAGTTGGGTGCCGACTACCGAAGGCGAGCGGACTGATACAGCAAAAGGTGTCCTATTACCCTAGTTGAAATCCGCTTGGGAAGGCTTAGGTGTGCTCTGACTGCTGACAGGCGTGGATAGGATCGGATACTCCTCACGTCATGTAAATCACACCCAACAGCTTTTCGGTGAACGTCAGGATTGGGAGTTGAAGCATCACCAGGGGTGTGCCAGCTTGGACAACGCCGTAAGTCCCTCAACCGCACAGCAACTATATATATATATATATATTGAAGCGTAGAGGGGGGTCACTTCGCTAAGATTGTTTCGTGTGATATGCTGTCTCTTTGGTAGCTGAAGGACACCCTCCAGCCGCAAAATAGACTTCGAGGAGGCGAATCGACAAAGCTCTGCATGGCGAGACCGGTTAACAGTTGGTCATTCAAACATCTTCCTGGATTTGGAAAAAAAAGCTGTTATCAGGCCCACATATCCTACCAAAGTAGACTGCCGCTGAAGAGCTCATGGGTACTACCGTACGTAGTACATCGTTTCAAGTGAAAGATATACTGTATTATAGTATCACACTTTAGGCGTTCTCGAACATGCCACAGTCAACGTCGAATGCCAACTGCGCAGGCTCATCGAACTCCACACGAATGATCAAGGCCATGTCAAGATGTATCAAGGTTATTGCTCTGGTGATTCTCCCTGACCAGGAAATAGCCATCCAACCGTGCGAAGAAGGCCAGTCATAGCATTCGTGTCGTCGATATCGACGGAAAACTTCGTCACTTGAGACTGTCCTTGCTCCTGCGGGTCTTCTTCGCTAATCAACGACAGAAGCTGCAGTTTCCTTTGCAGAGGAACCGCCCCCACCTCTTCTCCAAACACGCAATTACACATGAGCGGTAGCTGCGGCACTCGCCCTTGCTGCTGCAGCATGCCGGTCGCTCGCGCTAGCATCCACATCAGCGGCACTGCGTCTTCTTTACCGGAGCGCGCTCCCGTCACACCCACCACGCTAACCTCCTCAAACTCGGCGAGGTTCCGCTTGGAGCATGCGAAGGAATCCACGAGGGGGTTCGCATTGGCACGCACCACAAGGTCTTCGTCCAGTGCGGACGCAGACACCGAGAGCGGCACTAGCAGCGTCTCCTGCTTGAAAGGGATGGAGAACCACGTGACCGACTGCCACACCGTGCCTTGGTCGTCCATCAGGTCCGTCTGGACGGTGAACTCGATCTCGGACTCGAGGAAGCGCTTCTCCGTGAGCACCATGATGCACTGCACACGACATGATGGGTCACTGTAAGCATCAGGCCAAATAAACCGAAATAATGTGGCTACGCACCGTAAGCTCCGGAGTCGACGGCCTCTCCCCGTCCTGCGCCGGGAAGCTCATGTCGAGCGGCCGTAGCTGCACGACGGTGAGCGCCTTGAGGCGGATGTTTCGCACGCTGGTGGGGAAGTGCGAGTTTCCCAGCAGCTGCAGGAAGAGGCTACCGATGGCCGCCTGCGGGAAGAGGAAGGGCAGCTGCTCCAGCGCGAGCTTGGGCAGACTCAGCGACGTGGCCAACTTGGCGAAGTCCGCGGACAGCAGCGCGAACGGACACTGCAGTGTGATGCGCGGGCACGGACTGCGCAGGATAGAGGTGCGCCATCCGCGGCGCGAGAGCGAGGAGAGCCAGCAGCGCCAGCGGAACTCCTTGGTGCCCAGGTCGGCGGGGGCGGGCAGCGCCGCATACCTGGGGAAACGAACCAGTGTGAGTCACGAACAGAGCACAAGCAGCGGCAGGAGCGGGGACACGCACCTCTGCACCACGTCGTGCTCCCAGGTGATGGCCACGAACGCCACGAGCAACGCCACGGACACGGCCACCAGCACGAAGACGCCTGCGATCACCAGCATTGAAATCGAGATGACGATCAGCGGGAAATGGTGTGCTGGCTGTGTGGTGCAAGAATTTATGCTACTTTGGCTGGTGTTCAAGGATGCTGAGGTGTTGCAGGCGACTGCAACCGCGGCGCTGCTTCGCCGCGTCTCAGCAGTTCAAGGCAAGCGCCTCCTCCGTCGCTTGGCCCAGCACCGTCTTCGCCTACGCGGACGGCGCGTCCCGCGGGAATCCGGGCCGCAGCGGCTGCGGGGCTGTACTTGTGAACCCGTCGACGCGCCAAGTGCTGGTCAGCGACACCAAGTACGTAGGCGACCAGGAAACCAACAACGCGGCCGAGTACCACGGACTGCTGCTGGCGCTGCAACTGGCGCAGCGGCACCAGGTCTCGCACGTGCACGTGCACATGGACTCGCAGCTCATCGTGCGGCAGATGCAAGGTCAGTACCGCGTCAAGGCTGCCAACTTGCGCAGTCTCCATCAGCAGTGCAAGGAGCTCAGTGCATCGCTGATGCAGGTGACATTCTCCCATGTGCCTCGAGAGGAGAACTCGATCGCCGACCAGCTCGCAAACGAAGCCATCGACGAGTACGACACCTCAATTTGCCGTGACAACTAGACAATAGGTAACTGAGAGCCATGCAGGCGCTCGTACACCGCTAAACATCAGAAACGTGTGCACACCGCTGTTTGTATCTCACCTACCCATGCTGCTTCAGTGTAGTGAAAATACATTTGCGTCAAGCGCTGTCAACTGAACTTACAGAAGATGCACTGCAGTTCACTTTGCGAGGCTCGAGCCCTTGGTAATGGTCGTTCAGTAGGAGTGTTGTTCGCACTTGTCTCCGTGTCCGTCTCCAAATGTACGAGGATGACATCCCATAGCGGTGATGGTGCGAATTGAAGCAGCCGGCCACAAACGAAGAGTGCCACCACGCGGTGCTTTGAACTCAGTTTGGTTTGGAGGCTTGCTTTCATCGCGTCTGTGTCTTCTTCATCAGACCTCCTCTGTGACTTCGCCGTGCTGTGTCTGTGTAGTAGTAAGTTCTTCAATCACACGGTTGCGTACGTACAATAGTTTACCTCCAAGTGACAGTCAGTCATTTCTGATTGTTGCCGTACAGCGACGACAGGTATTGTGCCAAGTCGATTAGATGGTATCAATCGCGAAGCAAGTCTCAAAATGCTTGCATCAAACCGTTTGCATGTTCAGAAGTATAGCACAAGTTGAATGAGATTTCAAGCATGACGTTTAAAAAGAAGATATTTCTGTTGTTATAAGACTGCCGGAGATTCCTCGGTCGAGTTGGGAACTGTCCATCTTAGTTTCGCTTTCTGCTGTAGAAATCCTGCTCTTTCTTGTCGAAGGCTGCCTGCTTGGCGAGGCGTCGCTTGAGCATGCGGTCTCGGAAGTCATCGTACCGGGCAGACATTGGCTCCGGGCCTCCAGCGTGGACGCACCACGAGAGAACCATGACCAGGGCCATGAGGAACAGAACACGCTGGGTCATCTTCATCTTGGAGTCTTCGGCGTTGCGCGGATGCTTGAGGAGTTACAGGTGAATTGAAGAGTGAGCGCAGAAGAGAGAAGTCTTGGTGGCAAAACGAAGTCCTCGACGCTCCTATTCATGGAGATCAGACACCGATGGCGGAGAAAGTTTGTCGGAACTTTACCATTGATTTAAATTTATCGAGCACGATCTCACAAACTCAAGAGCCCATGGAGGAGCTGCTGCTGCCCTGACTGCCACGGCTCCGGTTTTTTCGGCGGGTATTGTTGCCGCTGGGGTGAGGTGGGCTTGGGGTGTCGGCAGTGGCCTCCGGTGGCACACAAGCCATCATCCGGATCCAACGACGACGGCGCACCGACGCACCCAGACGCTTCATGCTGGACTTGCCGCGGGCCAGATGAAACTTGAACCGAGGGAAGTCTGTGGCATAACTCCAGCCTTCGTCATCGCAATCCGTGTAGCTTTTGTCGATCCGCCACGGTGTCGTCCAGCTCCAGTGGGGAGGCAGAGAAACCTGCTCAAAACTCATGGCCTTGTCACCATCGCGGTTTGAGAACCGCGGTCTGTCGGTCGGGAGTAGGTGGTTGGGCGCCCACTTTCCGAACATGCTCACGCGTTGGTTTTCAAAAATCTCCTCGAGCGCAACGCTGCCATCCAGTGTACTGTTGTAGCGAGTGACGCTAGGCCGACGGCGAGAAACAACCCCCGTGGACAGACTCCTTCGCGGACGGTTTGGTGTGGCGCCTACCTGATCAACACTGGCCAAGGTGCGGGCAGCATCGGCTGCATCTGCGGGTTCCTCCGCATCGACTGCTTTATTTAGCCCATCAAAGACCGTCTTCGTACTCTTGATGACGCCCTCTTTAGTGGCGGACATGATCTTCGACTTGAACATCGTGCTTTTCGAAAACGGGATCCCAATGTACACCTTTGCAATCAGCGGCGACCCGATTGCCTCCGTACGCGGCTCGATCACATACACGGTCTCGACGTGGAAGCAGTCGCCATAGGGAATTTCAAGCAGGGTCAGTTTGTGCTCGATGACGAGCCGGTCTGCATCCAAGCTGTCGTGGTCCTGCGACGAGAAGGATACATGCACAACCTGCTCAGCCATCGTCGAAGACGGTCCTAGAGGCGACGTGCTTTTGGCGCGGTACTTCATTTCTCGCACCTGGCCACCAAACTCCGCAGAGTCTTCCCACTTGCCCACAACGTGCTCCACGTCTCCTGCCTCCGTATGAATGGTCTGCCACCGTGGCAAGGTATTGTCCGCATAGAATAGGTCGAAGAAGTGCATGGCGTCCTTGATAGCCGGGTGCAGTTCGTATTCACCAACAACTTGCCGTTCCTCTTCAGTAGATACCAGGAATGGCTTTGAAGGCGCTGTAGATTTCGACAAACTTGGATTATCCATCGACCTGTTCACCATGTGGAAATACAGCCTCGATGAGCTACTCATCGCCTCGCGCGTCGCCGAAATGATCTTTGACTTGAACATGCAACCCTTCGAGAACGGAACACCCAGGTAAATCTTGGCCACTAACTGTCCTGGACTTCCATCATTCGAAGGGACTCGCTCCACCACCGTCACTTTTTCTACCGAAAAGCAATCGCCGTAGGGAATATCGTGCATAACTACCCTCGACTGCATCACAAGCTTCTCGTTGGCACTAATACCATCGTCAAATGGCACGTGGTCGGTTGTGGTCGTCATAGTGTGAGATGGTCCAATGGATGCGTTCGTGGGGGAGCGGCAACTCATCGTGCGCACTTGACCACCATACTCCTTCGAAGAAGCCCAGTCACCGACCTCGATCTCCGTATCGCCACGCTCCTTGTAGTATTCACTCAAACGGTCCGAGGTTCCATCTGCTAAAAAGTTCTTGAAGAAGTCGTAGCTGCTCGTCAAAGATGCATGCAGCGGGTACTCGCCAACTAATTCGCGCTCGTCGGCCGAGGTGACAAGGAACTGCATCAGTTCGGCACCACCAGCATTGTCCACCGAGTACTTCAGCGACAGCATCAGCTGCCCCAGAATGGCATCACGCGTAGACGTAACAGGCCAAGCACACGAAAATTCTGCCGTGCGCATTCCAGTGAAGCCCAGCAGCTCACGCAGGGACAGCGACACCTCGCCAATTTTCGTGGTAAGGTAGCGCAGGTGGATTTCGTACACATGCAGCACCATGATGTCCGGTAGACCACAAAAGGCGCCAGAGGTCGCGCCAAGCGAGCGGCACTCGTGGCACTCCGCGCACAGGTGGTCGTGGAAGTGCCACGACAGCTTTTCATTCCACTTGACGACAGCTCCTTTCTCACCTTTTTCGCCTCGCGGTTTGGGGGAGGTTTGGCCCACGGGTACGCTCGAATAGTCGTGCAGCTCGGACTTGAACTTGGCCACCACATAGAACTGGCGCAGCGATGCATCCTTGTCGTAGCTCATGTCCTGCACCAGCAGCTCCAACGCGTGCGATTTCAGCCGCACAGGAGGGACCTCCGTGTCGTCGCCAGAACTGCTCAAAAGGTTCAACGCACTGGCGGTGGCGCTCAGCGCGTTAAATCCACTGTCGTTCGAGTCGGAGAACGGGTGAAGCTTCAGCGACGATCCGGCGGACGAGAGCGGCGCGGGCGCAACGGCCGCACTCAAGACACTGTCGATCCGGCCAGGCACGTGGCCCTGGATCGCGCGCATCGTCAGCACGCACAGCCACGAGCGCGCGGCCATGTCGTCCTCTGCTCTAAAAAAGTAGGTCCCACCTAACGTGCCTCGAATCTCGAGCGTGTTGGCTCCGAATTCGAAGGGGTCGGCGGGCTTCACTGCGTGCACCGCCAGCGATCCCTTGACGTTCGTGTTGCGTCGCGCGGCGTCGGCGTTGGGGTAGTATTTGATGCGCGCGTGCGTGTCCAGCACCACGAAGCGCTTCTTCCAGTGCTTGCCTCGCTGCAGCCCCTTCTTGACCAGAAGCCATCCATCCAGCGGCGCGTCGCCCAGCTCCACAAGGCCCTCCACGAACTCCTGCTTGTTCACCACCGTGTCGGCGAAGAAGGGCATCGAGTAGTACGTGGAGCGCCGCGGCAGACGCGTCCGGATCTCGCGCTCCAGGCGGTCGCGCACGCTGCCGGCGCGCTTGGCGGGCGCTCGGTCCGCGGGCTTGAGGCTACGCGCGGGCTCGGGGCTGCCGGTGCCCGCGCTGCTGCTGGATGCGGACTGCGACGGCATGGGGAACACGGTGAAGAGCACGCGGAAGAGCACGACGCAGACCGCCAGCCCCACGGTCACGACCATGAACAGGTCTAGGAAGGCGTGCGCATTGCCGCCCAACGCCGCGTCCTCTCGGGCGCACGTGGCCGTTGTGTCCATGCGCGGGTCAAGAACTTGTCCTTGCAGCTCTTCTGTCGGTTGCTGCCTGCTTGGCGACGGATTCCGCACTGCGATGATGCCGGGCGGGGCGACGCGAGATTACCCGCGGGGCGACGACGTAATGGCCGTCACTATACAAAGAACAAGTGAATTCTGGGCGACCAGCACTGTATCCACGGCATCTTTTCTGCGCGCTATCTCATGTGGAATGCGAAATTACAGAACTAGTTGCCGTGTAATTCTGGCTTACGACGTTAAGTACGCTTTAATTTTACAAAATTGAACAATATTCGGCACCTTGCCGTAATCGATAACTTTGCGAAATTGCTTTCAGCGCGCTCGGTTCTCCTAGCTACGGAGTAGCGAGCACCTGCAATTTGGTTGGGGCGAAGAAGGCTGGGTCGTGGAGGCGAAAGGAGAAAAAATACTCGAGCTCGTAGATACAGAAGACACTGCGCCGCGCTCGTGGTTGCTGGTACGATTTGCATGTGTGATGACTCCACCGCTGGAGTCAACACCAACGTCAACAGGAGCTTGATGATGGATGAATGGGTTGGCGGGCACGTTGGCGGAGCTCACTTCCAAAGGCAGAGCGTAAAACAGCAAAAGCATCTATTCGCAGCGATGTTTGCTTCTTCCAGCACAAAGTTGCTTTGCTCGCTGTATCCGTTGAAGGGATCCTGTGAGAGAGAGCATGATAATGCTGCGTTGTCTCTGCGAACAGCAAACCGTAAGAGCTGGCGTAGACTAAGGTCCTGCGGTACATGTACATGACAGTAAAAGTTGGTTAGGAACTTTGTCTGACATCGCCTTTAGCTGGGGTGGGGCCGTGGAAGGTGACCGGCTTCACATACAAAGTCCAAGTATTCGCATTTTTTCTGTGTGAAGTCCTGCCCAAAAACGAGCGGCCGTTCCGCCACAATTTAAGACTTCACGAACCGAAAGAAGGCGAACCAGGATGCGGCGCGACCCGTCGCGCGAGCGCCTGTTCTTCTTGCTGGTGCTGGCCGGCGCGCTGCTGCTGCTGTCGGGGCTCATGCTGCGCCACGAGAACGCCGCACTGTCCACGCGCACGTTCCGCGACGGCTTCACGGTGGCCGAGGGCGTCATGCGCCGCACTGAGATCGTGGCCGACCCCGACGCGACGGACGGCAACGCGACGGAGGCGCCGACCGAAGACTCCGAGGCGGAGGTACGCACGACGACCATCAAGACGGAGGACGGGGACGAGATCACCATCAAGCGAGCGGCCACGTCCAAGGGCAACAAGATCACGACCATCTCCCGCGACGAGAAGGGGAAGATCACGATTGAGGACACGACGGAGGAGGAAGAGAGACGCACAGAGGCGCAGGAGGGAGAGAAGAAGGATACACTCGAGGATGTTCCCACCGGCTCCCCCAGCGCCATCCGCCAGGAGGATACAGACACGACCAGACGCGAGCAGGAAGAGGCGGCGGACGTCGAGGATGAGAACGACGAGGCGGAGGGCGTCGAGGGTGCGGGCGAAGAGGCGTTGCTCGTGAGCGGCGGCAAGAAGGTGACGATCCTGCACGTGAACCGGTCGCTGACCAAAGTGAGTCTGTCGGATATAGAAGAAGGGACGGAGAAGGCCACGAGGTAGCGTCGTCACTACGGTATTTATGTGGACTTGCTGACTAATGCACAAGGTAATAATTATGTTTTGTTGATCTCTTTCGACATCCAACTCGAGAGGTTAAAAAGCGGTGTTGAATGTTGCCACCACAAAATGTAGCGCGGCCATCTCTAAAAACACGCTGCGATATGCATTCCCGCACCGGGTAAGCGAGGCCACCTCTATCTGCTGAACAAGGAGCTCATGGTCCTTGCTTCAACGAGAATCAAGTGGAATGACTGTGCAGTGAGCGCTGCGTCTACTAGGAAACTTGGAGGAAGTGTTCCGCGTGTTCGACAACGCTTTTGGCTACCCCTGATGGCAAATGTTTGGCTGTTGAGGGGGTCGATGTCTTGATAACGCTTCTTACATGTTGGAGGCGCAATTTGGAGCCTCATGCAGTATACGTGGATTCATTGTCACCTTCCAGCTAGTCGGGTTTCAATTTGCACACTACAGTTGAATAGACGTCGGGAACCAGTACAGTGTACCACCGTGGTGCTAGTGCTCAGTGTCTCCTTTGACGCATTTCCACAACTTTTTTAGTGGCGCCCGGCTGCTCGATTCCTGTGGACAACAAATAAGTTAGCTACTTCCCGAGCCTGCCTAATCGGGCGCCGCTATGATACCTGTCTCAGTTGAACCATGTTGCGCATTTCCAGCACCTTGAAAAGCTCCGACTGATCAAGGGTTCCGTTTGCTGACAAATATTAAAATCACCAAAAATATTAACTTCATGACGTGTCTTACCCGAGGGAACGGCCGAGGTTGCTTACCATTTTCATCAAAAATGCGGAATGCGAGCCGCACAACGGGGGAAGACAATTCCACGCCGGTTACAACGCGCGCCGCTCGAATAAACTCGGCTACATGCATTCCACAGGAAATATAAATCAGTACCAAAAACACTCAGATTGCGCCACAATTCGTGTTCGCGCTTTACCTTCAGTAATCTCGTCCGCACCGGTCAGCTCAAAAGCCAACTTGATATCGGGCAAGTTGCTCTGCACGTTGAAGTGAAACGCAAAAAACTCTTCCCATGTCACCACTCCCTACAATTGCATAACGAAGCGCACACTGAAGGGTTAAATCACACACTTGGGAATCAATAAATGTTCACCACGACGTACATCGCTAGCGTTCAGTGCCTGCACACGATCCAGATACGGAGGCAACTTTTCCGGGTTGAAGCACGAGATGAGCGTAAGCGCGAAGTCGTGCACCGACATCGTTTGCTCCTTCGTCAGCGGGTTCACCGTAGCGTACAGATCAAACTCGGCCCTCAGGATTTGCTTGCGCAGTGCATTTAGTGCCGCCTCAAGGTCCGTGGCCGTGATGGTCTTGCCAAAGCGCCCAAACAGGAATTTGGTCAGGCGCGGCAGCGTCTTCTCCGCAGAGATCGACACCTCCTCTCTGCCTTCATCGACGGTAATAGATCGCAGCAGGTTCTCAATCACAGCGCAGAACTCCGCCTTGTCCACGGACCCGTCGCCGTCCAGGTCCAGCATGCAGAACGCCACGTCAAAGTGCTCCTTGGGGACTGCTCAAAACACCAAACGACACAACTGTCAGCACAAACAAAACCCTATTTTCTGATCACAATACTGCAGCCAACTCACTCTGCAGCAGGTGAATGAGCAGATAGCACTCCTCGTACGTGATGAGCCCGTTGGTGTCCCCCACAAAGTCGCACGAGTACTCCAAATCTGGCCGCTGTCATGCAACCAACTCAGTCAGTACTCCTCCACAACATTTCCAACAACTTGTACCCCCCACCGCAGCCTTACGGGTGCGTGCACATGGAACTGTGGCAGCACAAACGACTGCAGGAAATCCGTAAAGGTCATGGCCCGGACGCGTCTGCCGTCGCCTGCCTCCACGCTCTGGCTCGCGTACGTGTCGAACCTCTTGCGCAGCGAGTAGATGGCGGCTCGGCGTTGCTTGTACTTGTCCAGGTGCGTCTTCATCTCGCCCACCTCCTGCATCTTGGCCTGGTGCTTGCTGCGCTGCTTGAGCAGCAGGCGGCGGCCTCCTCTGGGCCGCGCGCTCGTCCCCTCGTCCTCAACGCCGGCCACCGCCGTCCCCAGGCCCCCTGTCAGCAGCTGCTTGCTCTCCGCGTGTGTGGTCGCGTCTCTGTCGGCCACAACGGCCGCCACCGCGAGCGCCATCGCCGCCAACCCCACGGTCGACACAGCGCCCGTGTGGCGGCTGTACTGCCGCTCTTCAATTCGCTCCAGCCCCCGCAGACACGCCGCATGACGAGCAGCCGATTGAGAACACGTAGAGAGGCCTGCACGGACCACACCGCGCGCTCTCGCCTTAGCGACCCGCAAGACGCCGTTCATCGTCCTGGATCGTGGGGTGAGCCACACCAACCGCAGAGTCCTGAATCGTGGGGTGAGCCACACCAACCGCAGTCTTCAACGTGTGTGACGAAACGGCAGCATGTGGCTGGATGTCTCCGCCCACTCATGGCTATTTATCGTCCGCCATGTGACTGGTTCTCCACTTCTCAACGTGCCGATCGATGCAACGGACGTCTCGACGGTCGCTGTCCGCCGCGTCAATGGCGACGCCAACGCCCGCGCGCCGCTCGTCGTGCCGTATGAGCTCCCGCAGCGCCGCCAGCAGCGAAAGCGTCAGCTCCGCCAATGCAGGGGCGGCCCCGGTCAGCAACTCCAGCTCCTTCACACTCACCAGCAGCTCCACGAGCAGCTTTGTGAAGGACGAACCGACGCCGCTGCGCAGACCCGAGAGCACAAACCCGACCAAGGCCTCGTCGCCCGTTAATTCCGTGGACCTGGCGGCCTACTACACGTTCTCTAAAAAGAACAGCAAGGTCGTGCACGATGACACGCAGGGGCTGTCGGGGTTCCTCGAGTACCGGAAGCTCAATGGCACGTGGCGGCCGTTCCTGTTCCAAACCGCAGACTACCAGTTGGTGCTATACCGCGTCCATGTACGAACCTATTTGTATGCAAGAATTTGTGAAATGGGTAAGTGCTAACGTTGTATGATTAACAGTCTACACACCAGGTGCTGGTCATGTCCACGGATATTCGCAGCGCCTCGGAGATCGCTCTTGACTATGAAGGAGCCGAGCGTGTGTATTTTCTACTGTGCTGCTGTTTCCAATCCCAGTGTGCTTACGACCGATATGCTTGCGACTGGTAGATCAAGAGGATACGAGACTTCTGCGGCTTGGTATCAATGGCACGATGATCACATTGCGCGCGGTGACGCATAGAGCAGCACTGTACTGGGTTGATGTACGTGTGCAGAGATAGATCGATCCCGCTCGGTTTTGACGCTAACAACATCCTGTGCTTGCCTGCAAATGACCAACAGGGGCTACAACGTCTCCGAGATGGCAAACCCCTGCAAATTCTTAGCGACCCCCCTAGCTCCGGTATGCTTTTCGCCCTACAACTCGCAAAGGTTCCCAATCTAATGCATCGCTGTTTTATACAGAGTCCGAAGAGGAGATCTTTGACGATATCGACAAGCTGCTCTCACTTCGTGAGTGGACACCGCCCCCACCTTCCACCCGACTTTGCGGAATCTGTATTTCTATCAAGAAGCCTGAGCCTTCCATGGCAGGGATGCTACTGAAGACCAAGGTACGAAAAGCTTTCGTGGCATATTTTTTTTCCCACCTCATCAGAGCTCACGAGCCACTGTCATATTCAGAAGAAATCACTGGACGAAGGACCTTCGACAGGATGCAAAATCTGCTGACGGCTGCCTCGTATGAACCAACGCGTCTAGCGTTCCTACCACCACAATCACGCTGCGTTACCGGTAACCTTACCAAACCACCGACTCAAATAAAAATGCGGTGCCGCATGGCATATTTTTTCGCAGGTTTTCCATTTTTTCGCTCTCACTCTGTCGAAGTAAACATACTTTGTGCAAGTGATTCCCAAAATTAATATTTTTTCCGCTCCCAATTTGTCACGCTATCAAGTCTCGTCGGTTACCTCTAAATAATAATAACATATAAATTCTGGCCGAGGTCCTCTGAAAAACTATTTTACATTTTGGTCTCTATCCGACGATATTTCTACTATAGCAATTATCGAAAGTAACAGTAGTACAAACAACGACGGAAAAAGACGACGTTGACAGGTGCTAACATTGATAGTATAGTAAAGATAACGTGGGCGACTGAAAAAGACGACGTCAGATTTAATGCATTTGGATTGGTTATTATTAAATTTAAATTTCACACAAAAGCGACTGAGTAATAAAAAAAAAAACTAATGTAAGTGCGTCTCTCTTCTGCTTGAGGGTGTAGGAAGATTGTTTTCCCATTTAAAAATCGGAGCATACCGAGCTTCCTACACCCGGACTATCGTCTAGCACCAGTCATTTTATTTAAATTCACAACCTCTTTGATTGGCTAAAAT
>KV724884.1:0-17904 GCA_000500205.2 Phytophthora lateralis | reverse complement strand
CCCCGCTTCCAGGTCCTTGACCAGGCGCGGTGTCTAGAAAAAAATAACTCGTTGCAGCGCTCACCTTGCTCTCTCACTTAATCGGTGGGTGTTGGCAATCAGTGAATGCATAGTGATGCTTTACCCTTTCCCGAAGGCTTTCATGGTAGAGTCGATTGCTTTTGTCTAAGTGCTTCCGCTCACCGAAGTGTTTTTAAGCGTGTTGTTCGAAGAAAGATAAAATTCGAATTGTTGCTCCAAAATTCAGGATAAATCACATGCTACAGGTAAGATACGATTATAGATGATATCAGAACATAGAGGTGCTTTGCCCTCATCTTCTGCGGATGGGTCAACCGTCACAAATACAATAACAACCTATCCGGATATCAAATATACGCGGCATTTTAATCTGATTTCAGAAATACACCCAAATCATATTAGGAAAGATATTAGAAATACAAGGAATTAGACCTCAATCCTTGGTAGACTCTGGATATAAAATATTTTGACCTATATCAGTAGTACGTTAAGATGAAGCGAAACTGCAAACTACTATAGTGTTATCATATGAGCGTTAGTAAATAAAGCGAGCAATTAATACTATCATCCGAAGTTACTGTCAAGGAGCTTCCCTTTGTGCAACATATTGGGCAGTGACGTTAGACGAAGTTACAACCACCACATCACTTGATTCATGCAACCCAGACATGGAGAAGAGTGTCGAGATTGTCGTCTCAGAGCAACTGACACGTAGCAGATCTTGATGAAAAGCTGCTAAAAGTACTACTAATTGACCTTCGGCAGCTGAAGCCACGAGTGCACGAGCAAATTCTCGCCAAGCATGAAGAGAAAACTATTCATACAACCTTCTTTCTGTCTCGCTAAACAGTATCAAATACGCTAAATGGACTACCACGTTTAGCGTTTGAAACGTATCAATTTTACGCTATTGTTACTACCAACTCGGTGGATCGCTTTCATATTAAATATGGCAGCATCGCCTGTATTAATAATACTTCGAATTATCAGTTAGCGCCATTTTATTATCCAATACATCATAAATGAATTTGTTGTTGTTGTATGCATACGCCACTTCGAATAATTTCAGTGCTTGTCAAGGTAACGCAGATCAAATATCTATTAACGTATTTACAGTGTTATTGCTCGGAGCGCTGGTAGAAACTCTTGTGCGCAGGGTTCTGCATCGCTGCGCTGTCCTTTAGCTGGCGGTTCAACAGCTTCATCACGTGGGAGCCCTCCTGGATATTCTCGATCGTGAAAGCCAGCGACTCGTTGATGAGGTCTAGTTTGTAGATGCTCTCGTCCAGTGCCCCGGACGAGCTGCCGGTCAACACGGCGCGCAGCGAATCGTTCGCTGCCTCTAACAGCAGCAGCATCAACACAACATTAGCGTCCATAGCCTCCTCCTTATCCACTAGCTACTGCCTGCAGCCAACGCACTGAGCGACTGCAGCTTCTGGTCCAGCGGGACGGGCAGCTCCTGCTCCTGCTGCGCTGCCGCGCCCTGCGAGCGGAAGACGAAGGACGACGAGATCGGCACGGATCCGGAGATGGACGAGGCCGCGCGCGCCGCCGTCACGGCCGCCAACTCCGAGCCGCGCTCTCTGGCCTCCTGCAGTTTCTTGAAGGCGAAATCCCGCAGCGCCGCCGTGTCCATCGTAAACTGCAGATTTCTGCGCCTCTGATTGGTCCCGTTTTGATTGACCCCGCCACTTTGGCTCAAAGTCTCAGTTTGAGATTTGCGCCGCTATGCGCACGCGCATCTGGGAGGACGCCGCGGCCATGAGCGTCGTGAGCGTGCTGGGCTTCATCATGAACGAGGACGGCGAGGTGGAGGGCTCGGAGCGCACGCAGGTGCTGTGCAAGCTCATGCCGTCCATCCACACGCTGTCGCACCGCGCGATCCTGGCGCTGCTCGTCACGCAGCTCAGCGACGCGGACGCCCAAGTGTGCGCGAGAGGCTGCTACAGACTTCGGATGGGTGAAGACTCACAGAAGCTGCTGCTGTTAGGTTCTACGCGGAAGGTGGACTGAAGGTGCTGAACGCGTGGCTGGTGGACGGCGTCGCGCGACGGGAGACCGGGCTGTCCAAGGAGAAGAAGCGCACCGAGATGTTCTCCCAAGTGCGCGCGCTGCTGCGGGTTAGGAAGACGCATTGTTGGGAGGAGTTAATGTTGGTGAGAATGGCAGCTGACATGATGGCTGGTGCTGCAGATTCTCGACGTGAATGTGCAGACGGACGCTGTGAGGAAGCAGAACTCGTATCTGACTGGCACGTTCGCCAAGGTCATTGAGCTGCTGGATAATGCTGGACCAGGTAATGTCGTCGCGATTTGAGATCTCACCACCAACTGCCGCAAAGCTAACCCCAGGCCTGTTGCCCAGACTACGCAGCGGAGTGGAGTCGTCTGAACATTTACCGTCGCCACTTTGAGAGCTCCTGCGGCGTGCCTTCGTCTGTTAAGAATGGACGGAGCGAACCGCGACGGAGCTCATTCATCTCTTCGTCCACGGCCACCACAACGTCGACGAGTACCGCTTCGGCACCGCGAAAACCCACCAGCTCGTCGTCTTCTTCTACCGCCACCTCCTCGACGAGCTCCTCCAGCACAACCACGAGCAGCCATCGAATCCCGCCTTCCTCCGTGTTGCAGTATCAGCCAAAGTCATTTCTGCAGAAAGACGGAGGACCTAACAACCAGGGCCAGGATGATCTCGAAGAGTATATGGAGGAGGACGACGATGAAGGTGTCATCACGAATGTGAACCAGGCCGCGCTGAGTGCTTCCCTTGAACAGAAAATTCGAGGGAATGGTCACGACATGCAATACGGAGAGCGTTCGCCGTGCCGAAAGTGCAAGCGTATGGTTTCAAAGCGCTGCACGCACTGCGAATTCTGTGCCAAGTGCGGACAAAAGGAGAAGTGTGAACCAATAAGTGTGAGTCCTGCAATGCCGTCGCCTAGCGGCGATGGTGAGAAGACCGCAGGAAATGGTGTTGGTGGCAAGTCGCTTTCGGTGAAGGACCGTAATGTGCAGGTGCTAGGCTCTGTCATGGACGCAGCCATCTATCATGCCTTCCGCCAGGAAGATTTCCACTCGGTGTTCAGTCTGATCCAGAATGGAATGGACGTGAACTTTCAGCGAATCGAGTCGGATCACTCGACGGCCTTGATGGCCGCAGCACACCACGGCCGCGACGACGCTGCCAGTAGACTGCTAAGTCTGGGAGCGAATCCGTGCCTCGAAGACCATATACACAACAAGGCGTGGAACTTCGCGGAGCGCCGAGGGCACACGGAGCTCATGGAGAAGCTCAAAAAGTGCTGCGAGGAGTGGGAACCGAAGCACAAGGACGCGGAGACGCAGCCGTAGTAGGTCTCGAGACGACCAGTAGGGCATGCATCAATAGCAAAGAAGTTTCGGGGTGCTGGCAATCGAGGCGCTGTATGACAATTACAAGGAACAGTGCGTTAGGCCCTTTCTCACTGAACTAGGGTGTTAGAAGTGACTGCTGAGCATTCTTTTTAATGGTTTATTCGAGCAGTGCGAATTCTCTGTGTGCCTTAGCGAGATCAGAACTTCCAGTCAGGATTGACGTCCATAGCCCAGACAAACTTCTCCCGCAGTGTCTTGGAGAACACTGCTGAAATTGGGACTTCGTTCTGAATCACATCGAGAGAAACAAATGCATTAGCACCGCATCCAGCCTAAGCAACCACAGACACACCCGAAAACGTACCCTCTTGCACCATGCGACGGTGATGCGCGGGTCCATGTAGTTCAGCTTGGACGTGCCGAGTGCGACCTCCTTGTTGTCCGTCTTGTCCTGAAGACGCAGGGAGAGCGCCTTGATTTTCTTCTTCCAGTTTTCAATCTTCTTAGCAACTTGGTCTGCCGAGGGTGTCCGCTGGAACAAGTGAGCCTGGGCCTTCTTTGCTAAAGCGTCATCCTCTTTGCTATCCGCGGTGGCCGACTTCAGCTTGATCTTGTCAGACTTGCCCTTCGCGATCAACGTCTGCATTTGCTTCAGGTCCTTCAGTTGATCCTTTAGCTGGTCGAGCTGAGCGTTCATCTTGTCTAGTGTTGTGTCGAACGACTTTGGTGCTGTACGTTGGTGATTACACAGGATGGCGACCTTCCGGTTGGCATCATTGTACAGCACAACCTTTGGCGCCACCTCCATCTTGCCCTTCGGGTCCAGCTCCTGCCCCGAGGGACCAGGCAGCTCCTTCTCTAAAGTGAATGAAGCATTAAACGTACGGAAAACCTTCGCACTGAGACCTGGCATGAGCGAACTCAAATGCTTGTTCAACTCCGTGACAGATAGCTCGTGGAAAACATCCTCGTTTTTTCCCTTCTTGACGCAGAATGCCTGCAGGTTCTGGTACACTTGTTTGCCAACATCACCGTATTGAGCCAGCTCGACAGTGTTGTTGTAGGGCATCGAGTCTTTACCCAGGAACGACAGGGTCAGGGCACAGGTTTCGTCATTGAAGGACATGTGCTCCACGCGCAGACTACAGCAGCCCACAGTGTCAGCTTCGTCTTCACCCTTTTCATTTCCCACACGCAGCGCCAGCACATCAATGACCCACATAGCAGTCGAGCGCTGTTTCGTGAACATGTCCTTGGCGCGCAGGCCTTTCGTATAGTCTCGGCGAATTTTGTCGATGCATTTTTTGAGTCGCCGAGCCTTGTCATACTTGGCCAAGTCCGACTTGCCCTTGAAGCTTGAACTAGCCGCAAAGAACACATATTTGATGCCGCCCATGACGTTTTCGTTCCAGTAGGCTAACCACGATACTGTATCACGGTGGATCACCTGCTTCCATGCGTGACCGGGCACGTTGCAGATTGGCACACGGTCTGAGATGCCCACGTTGACCGTCACATCCTCAGGCATTACACGCTCCTTCAGTGTGCCCGTCTTCGGGTGTTCACCACGTCCGCGGAACAAACCAGGCGGCTCAATGCGGAAGTTGCCGACCTTCTCTAAATGGCCATCCACAAAGGCGAAGCCGTTGGTGAACAACTCCATCTCGCGCTTTTCCTTCTCGGGCAGCTTCTCCTCTTTCGTCATGTTCTTCTTCTCCTCTCGCAGCTTTTCCAGATGAGCAGCAATGCGCGAGAAATCACACCCGTCAAAGGTCTTGATTTCATGCTGTCGACCCAGCACCTTCTTAAAGTCCATGAAGAAGTTCTTGTTGAAGATCTTTGCCGTCTTCGGGTTGCCCAGCTGGGGGCCGTCCTTGGGGATCGCAGCATAGAAGCTGGCGACCTCCTCCTGCGTAGGAGTCAGCTCGACCTCCTTGTCATTGTATAACAGTGGCACATGGTGCGGCTGGTACGGGGGCGGGAACATGACGCCGTTGTGCTCCAGTGTGCGCCACTGGATGCCCTCCGGTAGCTCCTCAGCGTTCCACCAGCGGAAGGCCTTGATGGCCATGTCCAGCCTCTCGCTCTTGGAATGCACCTTGAGCTTGCGTACATTAGTGCCCTTCTCTCTCTTCACCCTCGTCTTGGCCTTACTGACTGTCGCCGAGGAGTTGGCCTTCGTCTTCCTGCTCTTGGAAGAGGAAGAGGAGGAAGACGAGGCCTTCCGCTTGACGCCCGTCTCCTTCTTCACGACCGCCTTCTTCTTGTCTGTCTTTGCTCTAATGGTATTGGTCGCCGTCTTCTTCTTAAGCGCCACGAGAGGCAAACTGTCCGAGTCCGAGTCGACTGCCTCCTTCTTCACGGGGCGCCCGCCGTTGCGTCTGGAGGAGGCTAACGCGCCGTTGGACGACGGCGACTTGCTGCTCTTCTTGCGCAACATGGCGATGGGGATTTGGTCGTCGTCGCTGCTGTCCATGGCGCTCGGATCTTCCTGTGGCTGCAGTATAAACGAGAGAGTGAGGAGGCTGCGATTCTAGCGCGTAGGCGAGGGAGATACGATGCAGAAGTCGCTTAGTCAACTTCCTCGCGAACTGCGTAGTCAAAAAGCCATCAACAGGTCGCCTCCCCTCGACGTGAACCCACCTTTCAAGCCGCCCACTTTCCCCAATAAATGGCGACGCTTGCCGAAGCGAAATGCGGTTCCAGAGGTTATATTCCTGGATATGAAGTAGAGTAGGTTTTTATCTTGTGTAACGTACATATTTACAGGTATCTTTTGTGCGCCGTGTTTGAGCAACCGCGAATAATCTCATGGCCTGAAAAGCTCTTCGAGGCAAAGCTCATCACTTTCAATTTCAATAATGGCAGGAGGGAACTTGGACGCGTCGACGCAGCGGGTGGCCACGCAGGTGGCGGTGGCCGCGGCCGGAGCTGCGCTGGCCTACTACGTGGGCTCCCGCAGCAAGAGCGCGCGGTGTGCCTCAGCCGGACGCCGTATCCAGGCGGTAGCGGAGGCCAAGGCGGCGGCTCTGCCCACGGACCTAGAGCGCCGCAAGCTCACGTCGGTGGTGGTGCGCGTGCCGGCCACGACGGCCAACATGGGACCGGGATTCGACACTATCGGTATGGCGCTGGACATCTGGACGGAGATTTCGGCGGAGGTGGTGGCGCCGCTGGAGGGCGACGCGCCCAACGTGCATCGTGTCACGCTCACAAACGAGGGCGAGGGCGCCAAGGAGCTGCCCACGGACGAGACCAACCTCGTGGTCGTAGGTATCAAAGCCGCCTTCAAGGCTGCAGGCGAGGAGATGCCGCGACACATCAAGGTGCACTGCAAGAACCGCATCCCCTTCGCCCGAGGACTCGGCAGCAGCTCCGCTGGCATTGTGGGCGGGATCATCGCCGGCCTTGCCCTCGCTGGCATGCGACTGCCCGTGCACGGCCGTGAGGAGCTTCTGCAGCTGGTACGTGGATGATGTTGACTTGAGGATGAAAGTCGAGCAGTTAACCGATCGTGCTCTTTGAACTACTACAGTCTTCGGAGATCGAGGGCCACCCCGACAACGTTGCGCCAGCCATCTACGGCGGTCTTCAGCTCGGCATCTTCGCCGACGACCGCTGGTACTCCTCGCGCGTGCAGATCCCGGATGGTCTGCAGTGTGTGGTGTTCATCCCGGACTCGACGGGCCCCACCAGTGTGGCACGCGCCATCCTGCCGCCCAACGTGCCTCGCAAGGACGCCGTGTTCAACATTGGCCGCGCTGCCATCTTTGTGAACGCCTTCCGTTCGGGCAACCTCGACGAGCTGCGTTTCGCCACGCAGGACATGCTGCACCAGCCCCAGCGTGGAGCCGCGCAGTACCCGCATCTGGAGCCGCTCATGAAGGCGGCCCTGGGCGCTGGCGCGCACGGCTGCTTCCTGAGTGGCGCCGGCCCCACGGTGCTGGCCATCACCAGCGGCCGCGCCGGCGACATCTTCACGCAGCAGCTGGCCGAGCGTCAGGAGAATAAGGTGGCCAACGCCATGCGCGAGGCTGCTGCTGCGATTGGCGTCTCGGGCTGCGTGTTCATCACCAACCCGGACCACCGTGGCGCGTTCATTGTGCGTGCCGAGCCACGCTTCTCGGACCACGCTGTTGCGCGCTACGAAGGCGACGTCGCTGACCTGTAGAGTGTAGTACCAGTGCAGGAGCCCTTATGGATCTTACCAAGTAAATGGATGGAACGCTGACACTTTGTACGCAAGAGCTCCGTTATCTCCTCCTAGCACCATCACATCGAGATGATTGACTTCAAGACGGCATCAAAATTCTCTAGGTTAATAAATTGCACGTTCACGTGCTTAGGAAGTCGTAGTGTCAAGCAACGTTTGCTGCGCCGTACAAAGCTTAGGAAACGGTTGTACTTCGAATATTCAGCGGCCGGAGCGGGTTGAGCTTTTGAGCCTTCTTGCGGTTGGTGACGATCAATGCAGTCAGCATGCTGTTCGCATGAACAGCCTCATTGGCGCCAGCCATGACACCCTGCTGTCCATGTGAAACAGACAACAGTGAGGCTCCTTGAGGGAAGGCACTCCCCGTCGCGTCAGCTATCGTATTCAGGTCACCCTGAAGCACACGGTCATAGCTCATTCCCACGCTTAAGTAGCAGCCGATGACATCCTGGAGATCAAGCGTTGGAATAGATACTCGAACAGCATCACGGAGTCCACGACGCGCCTTAGAAGCCACACCTCGCGGCGAAAGTGCCATCATGTGCAGCCGCTCGCCAAGACGCACCTCGGCACCCAAATGCAGGGACAGATCCCGAGCAGAATTTTCCGGTTGCAGCATTTGGAAGCGTGAACTATTGCGCTTGAGGCCACGAGGCACCGCACCACGCCGCTCACGTGCGACAGGATAGTACGCTGGGAGCAGGTTCGACTCCAAATTGAATTTGTCAGGTCGTTGGGTCATCTCAGTCAGCATGCCATGGGTTGCCTCGTTGATGGCCTCCAGTGCCGGTTTATGATCCAGTGCGAACAGGTCACGCCCACTTGCCTTCGTGACGACAAAGGTCTTGTCTGTTGCCTCGTAGCACGTGAATAACGCGTGTGCAACCTCCACGCTCGGGCAACAAATCGCAAAACACACGCCATGCTTCGTCACACAGCCAACGTTGCCCCCTTCAGAGCACAACTGCGTCGCGTAACCACGGCTATTCGCTGCATGCCGGGACGAGCTACCACCGACAACAGAGTAGGAACAGTCCACAATCTCATTCACAGCGCGCGTGACTTGCTCTTCCTCGCCATCTCGTTGCTCGTCAACATCATAAAGGTCAGCTCCACCTCCCATCACAGTCCAGATGAAATCTGGGCTTTCCTCGGGCTCCATTGCCAGCATTCCCATGCCGTCCAGAAGGCATCTCCGCGCAGCATCACGAGGGCTCTCATGGTCCAAATCGGCGTTCAAGATGGCATAGGATCCCTCCGGGTCGTAGATTCCCCAAAGCCCCACAGTAGGACCGTGTGCTCCCGTGTTGCTGTGCTGTCGATGTCGAGAGTTATTGCTGCTGCCGCTTCCGTTCTTGCTCTTGCTTGATCCTAACGATGATGAGCCAGCACCAACATACACCCCGCCACTCGATGTTCCACCCATGAAAAGCGTGTCAGGCGCAGCACGCGCCAATGCTTCGTAAACTGCAGCACCGCCGTGGTGGTGTGAGTAGGACACTAACATGAAGTGAGGTGCTTGATCCCCCAAGGCGCTTACAAGCTTTGCGAATGCCGATGTGGCGGCTCCAAAAGTGTCAGGATCGTTGGACACCGTACTTGCAATTTGTACATCACACGTGTACACTGTAGCCATGCGCGGCACGTGGGTAGAGCGAGTTCCAACAAGCTGACTCGCCGTAAAATCGTTATTAATTGCCGACGAGAAACGCGAGGAGGCAGCAGGTGAACGACCAGAGTCTCCATTCGGCGTGAGATAACTTCTTGCTTGCAGCGAACAGCTAGTGCAGAGTCGTGCGTGGGTTTCAGGCTGGGCGCCAGGCTGCAACGTCCATTTACGACTGCACTGCCCGCAAACAGCTTCGCCGCAGGACCGACAGTGGTGCTTGGACTTGACAATGGAGAAGGAGCAAATACAAATTGCGCACTTGTTGCCGCGTGCTGGTTTCCATTGAGTCTTTGGAAGCACTACAATAGGACGGAAGAGCGTGTTGAAGAGCAGATCGCGAATGCCAATTAGCCGTTCCGTGAAGTTGTGGATAATCTTGGCTCCCACAGAGCTTGCGAATTGCTTTTGAAAGTCGATCACCATCATGCAGGTTACCTCGTACGTGCCTGGCGAATCAGCCGACGGCGACACCAGATATACGCCCTTGTTAATCACGGCTCGCTTGCATTTAGCCACACTCGGAGGAATAGCCACATCCTCCCCGGCAAGCCGAATCGCCAACTCGTCACCTTTGAACGATTCCACTGATCGGATGTATCCGTAGCCGCGCTTCCGTCCATCAGCCATCGTCTCGATATTTGCATACTCCACAAAGAAAAAGTCAACGGGCTTCACAAACCGCCCGGCGAAGCGACTCGCATGCCACTTGACTTGCAGATGCGGGAACGATTCGCTAGCGTCCTCATCCACACTGGACGTGTCATCGTGACTGCCACTGGCAGTAGTCGTAGCAGAGGCACCAGACGGGAACAGCAGCGTCTGCCCTGAGTTCGCCATGCCTGTCGGTGCGCGTTCCGGAAGGTCCATCCGCTTAATGACAGCGGCATGCAGTAGACCTGGAAACACCTGCGACTCAATGTCGAAGTAGCTCCTCGAGTTGCTCGGCGTAAGATACTCCATAATCGTCCCCAAGTGGGCCTTCACTTCGCACGACACCCGAAAGTAGAGCTTCGTGGAGGCATCCTCCTCTGCTGGCAGGTTCGCTGGCTTGTAAATGTGCACGTCCTGCGTTCGCTTGACAAGCTTCCAGGACACTTTGCCGCACAGGTTGGCGACGTCAATGGCCTCGTGCGCTTTCTCTTCGAGCCTCGATGCAATGTTCGCCACGTCTTTGAGCGCCGTCGAGGACGCCGGCGAGCCCGCTGTGTTGTGTCTATTGTGGCCCGACGACGAGCCGAGGCCGCTGCTCTCGAGCGTCTGCGACCTGGAGCTGTCCAAGAGTTCGTCCACGTGGAGCCTGCCCTTCTCCCCTCTGCCTGGCCGTCTCTTGGCGTCTGTGCTATTGTCCACGTCATCGTTGTCGTGCTGGTTGCTCTGGTGCTGGTCGCTGTCCCGGCTCAGGCCCTGCGCGCGCGGGTAGCTGCCCAGCGAAAACGTCATGTCGAAGGAGCTGGGGCGCATGGGCTCCACGGTGTCCACGCCATCCTGGTCCACACCGTCTAATCGGAAGCGGTCCATGCTCAAGTAAATTGCTGAGTTTAAACGGCTTTTCCGTGCGTTGTAGGAAGCGGATGAAGACAGGAGAAGTACGAGAAGGAGTGGGGGGTCGCGCTGGTTCGATTGATGTGCGCGCGGTCAGCTCGTGCGGTGGGGTGACGTCTCCAGACAGGAGGCGAGCGGCGGCGGTTTCTTCTCCTTGCTCGATTATAAAATGGAGAGTGAAGTCAGCCGGTGTCGTCGGTGCAAACAGTGGTATATTGTGTGCAGCACACCATCCGTTGACTCGATCAAAGTATGCCCCGCCCCATCTCGCACGGTCCGACCCCTATTTGTTGTCCGGTCGCGGCCAGCGTGGCGATTATCGACATTAAATGTCGATTTTGAGGTCGATATACGCTGTGCAGTGCACGCGTGAGCTCTTGTGGTGCTGCTTTCTGGACCAGGGGTTCGGTTCCAGCGTTGGGTCGCACTGGCAACATAGCGGCCTCGAGCTTCTGTAGTCCGCTTCGGATCGAAGGCGCGAGCCACTTTGCAGTTGCCTCTCTGTCGTTGCTGCGGTTGCCGCGTTGTACTTGAGTCAACCGTGTCTCTGCTGCGGCGTTGAGCACCAAAAGTATAAAATCCGGGGCGACGACCATCGATCGACGCGTTGCTTGGCTGCCATTGTGGCAGCACCGCTCTCGGAAGATCGCGGAGGGACCAGATGGATTTTCCCCTGTGAAAGCCTCGACGAAGATTTTCTCCGCGCGTCTCGCCCTGCGGGTGAAAGCTGCTCGGTGACGTGCCGAGGCGGCGACTGACTAACAGCCATGATTTTCCTGGCCGATGCAACGTATGGCTAGTCGAGTGGGCGCCCAAAATTTAACCAGGAAAAGCTGGTCAGCGCCGTGTTGTCGATTCGACGCGTGTCCGCAGATCCCGAATGGCGTGTTGCGCTGTAAAAGTTATGTTAAACTTATTATGTTGGCAGACGTGTTGTTCGAAGGCTGAGTCAACCTGCGGGCAATCCCCTCGAATTGGAGTCGTCAAACGTAGCATTTCTTCAGTAAGAAATACAGGTAGAAAGATCTACCGCAGTGCACCAACGCGGGCTGCAGTGCGATGACAATCCATCCACACAATGAGTCGGCCCAGTAGCTGCGCGTCTCGTTCTCCAGCACGAACGCTGGTTGGTACCGCAACGAAAGGCCGAATTTGACGATTTTCACTGAAGTGTACGCCACGATGCTCTCTATTGTGGATTGTAGCTTGCAGCTTGCGGGGTGTGAGAGATCGTATGCGGGTAGTACATGTACTAGGCACTGGGGAGGCGAAATAAAATCGATAAGGATACAGTAACAGCATAAATCTTGGATGATGTCTCCTTCATTGAGCTGAGCTCACAATCCCGCGTATGTAACTTACGAGCCAAAAATGAATTTGAACTCTTCAGATAAATACGTTTTCTTTCGGATGACTTCAGCTTTGAATCCCTGTTATAACAGCCCCAATTGGTAACTAACTACTAATACGCCGTGTTCGTCTTCGCATGGAAGAGCAGATCGAGCTCTTCGTGTCCGTGACTGTCATGAAACACGGCATTGTCGCCGACAAGTTGTCGCTGGGCTTGTATCAGGAAAAGTAAAGTTCTGGCTCCGCGATGTCCCTACTTATTTGATCACACTAAAAATTGTCTGTGCAGTCTTTTCGATATTGTAGATCAATCGGTCGGTGGAGATTTTAGCGTCGATGTCAACGGCAAACGCAGACTCTTCCTACAAAGCAAGGAACTGAATGTGAGGCTTTCAACGCGTTTCTACTCGGCCAGAGCCACCTTGGCTTTGATGGAGTTTCTTGTTGTTTCCTCACCAACGCGTGGTTTGGACGAATGCTTGGTTTGGATTAACTCACTATCCCCCGAAGGGCGTCCTGTAGGTACTTAGCCTACAGAGTCGGATAGGGCTAATGCCTGAGCCGGCTATAGCCATGCAACCCTCCCCACCTCAAGATAGGCACATGGGGACACTAGAAATGCATGGTTATATGTTCGCTTGACGTGTGTAGGCGACTTGACGAGGCTCGCCGTTGAGCTCTCAATCGAGCAGGCGCAGCATATTTTTCGAAGCGTTCACGTCCCTGTTCACGGTCATACCAGAACGGCCATTATTTCTGCAATGGAGTAAACCGGGTACGTGGTTCTTCTTTCGTGAACAGCGCGTACGTGGGCGGCGGCCTTTCGATACGGAAACAGCTTGGATAGCTCTCGTTAGCACTCGAAGTGCACTTTGCTGGTCCGGAACTCGTCAATAAAGACGACTGTACAGTTTGGCGTCTTCAACAACTCCAACGCAAACTGCTTCACGGGTGTCGATGTCTGCCCTTTGATCGCTCCATTTGGATCGCGGTTACTCCAGTTGCCAAACCCGACAACAACTCGCTCTCTAGGACGCGCAAGTCGCCGGCAGAGCTCACGTAGCTTCTTCTTTTTGAAGAAGCATCTGCGAAGCTGATTGCGACGGTACGGTTTGTGCTCCATAAACGGCATCAGCAGATGCAGGTGCTGCGTCATAAATGTGATGTACTCGCGCCACCGCTCTAGCATCATGCTCCTCTTCGTCGGCATACGCTCAAATACAGCTTCAATGTCCGGACGATCCCATATCCATCACAAATGCTTTTGGCTGCTCTTAGTAATATAGGTATCTTCACGATACTTTTTGCCAGAGCACACAACCGTCTCGTCGTCTTGGTTCGTAGCGACTAAGAGGTTGCATTTCCCCAGGTCCAACCTCCACCTGGAGTCAAAGTCGGCAGCTTGGAAGTCCTTTGCATTGGGCCAGGTAGGTTCACGCTTGGGCTTGCAAACTTTGACACTCAGCAACTTGCCGTCTGTCGAGATCTCTCGTGCAAACCAGCGATGACCAGACTCTATAGTCTACACCTTATCAATGTAAAAAAACCGTCTCCAGTAAATGTCTCTCACCTCAATCCAGTTCGGCCCGTACGGGGGAACAGCAATACCGTTACGGACTAATAGTTCCCGGAGCCCAATCGAATCCATCGTAAGGTGACTAATGCCAAACCCTTGCTTACTCGGTAGGACAGTGAACGTCTTCATAACTTCAGCCTGGATCAGCCTCACTTCAAAGTCAGACGCCCTTGCCACTCGAGCTGCAGCAATTCGTTGCTCAACTCCATCATTATGTTCCTCAAGCATTTGCAGGAATCGATATGTCAGAGGCACCAGTCGGTGGGCTATATAGTCGACAAGCCCGCTCCAACGTCTAGGGATCTCTCCACGCCACTCGTTGACTATGTTGTCGAGGCGCTGACGATCAGCAATGCCAGGTGGGGTCCGCTCGAACTCTGGGGCTATAATGCGTGCCACAAATGTGTAAGCTGTGTTTCTGTCTACACCGTATTGGACCCATAGCGCCATGTTAAAGCACCGAAGAAAAATCATTTCAAGGGCATCCTGGATAGAGGTAACCATTGCCCGCACTGCGCACTGTTGACATCCGCTCTTGATGCTAGCGCGACGTCCGCGAGGAGCAGTAGGGTCCCTCAACGCGTTGGAAAGTTCCAAAGATCGCTGAAGTTCGGGATCGATGCGCATGTTGCCGTCGTTGATCATCATGGCTGTCAAGCACTGGCGAACGAAGTTCTGCTCAAATCGAGGAATGGGGAGTCCTTCGCCACACAACCGTAGCATTTGGATGTTCAGTAGCGCGTAGGCATCTAACAATCCAATGTTTAAGTCCACGAGGTTGCTTTCAAACGACAGCAACAGCTTCCCCTCGCTTGTCAAGAAGGAACCTAGCGACATCTTCACAGTTACGAAGTTGTGGTTCATGTTGTCCTTCATGCGCTTGGCGACATCGGGTCTCTTGCCGGGACGTGTCGCTCCTGGTTGGGCGGCCTCATAATCTACGTCGTCCTCACCGAGGCCATCCTCGTCCTCAGTGTCTGTGCATGCGACTTCAGTGCCGTTTTCGTCGCTTTTCGCGTCTTCAAAGGGTTGACGCTTGCGCATGCGCTTGCCTGGCGCACCCTTACCCGACATAGCGATTGTGCTGTCGGGATGTACAGGATCTGTATACTGTAGACTGGACGAGTGCGCTTGACAGAGCGAAACGAAAAGTGAGAGCAGGAAGGAATCGGAGAGTACATATACGCAACAACACCATCAAGTTGTTATTGGTTGCAGACGCTGGGTTCATGAGAACAATGCTGAAGTGCGTTCGAGGAGGCGATTGCGTAGGTGGTGGACAATATGATTGGTAGTGCAGAGTTTTAGGTTAGGCTTGAGAGAGTTGCACGGACAGACCCTACCATGTCTGGACTCAGCAGCAGCTCTCGCTATTGATTTTGATCAATACACCACCGCAAGAGATCCTCGGGAGCAACGGCTGCTACCCTCGCTAGTGTTTTACACTATATTACACTTTGCGAAAAACGATAATAGTACTGCTATAGCAGACACCTCTTGATTTCTGGTTTGGATTAAAAACATGAACGGATAATTTGGGTTTTGGTTTGGACTGGGTCGATTCGGGACTTCATGGTGGTCGCGTGGCAAACCAAAACTACATGGACTTCCATGTACATGTAGCTGCAATGCAATGAGCATCGCTGCTTCGCAGTCCCAACATCCGAAGTTTGTATTAATACATAATACCGGGTGAATTATTAAAAATGCACGAGCACTGATCATCGAGCTGATCATTCACGCACGTAAGTGTACCAACGATCCGACAAGCAAAGCTAATTCACCGCAGCACCGGGCGTGTGCAACGCCTTGTAGCTCGGCTCGACGTCGTCTTCCTTCGGGACGCTGTCCTCGTCCAGCGAACTCAACTCCTCCAGCGTGAGGTTCTTGGTCTCCGGCACCCAGAACGAGAAGAGCAGACCGAAGAAGCAACAGGCCGCAAAGACGTAGAGCACGCCCTTGAAGCCGAACGAGCCCTTGGCGATCACCGCGAAACACTGCGCAGCGATGATGGCGCCGACCTTGCCCGACGCGGCGGAGATGCCGTGGCCCGTCGAGCGTACCGCCGTGGGGAAGACCTCGGCGGGGATGATGAAGGTCGTGGCGTTGGGGCCGAAGTTGAAGAAGAACTGCGCGAACGAGTACATGACGACGAACACGGCCGTGTTGTCGGTCTTGAGCTCGTTGAAGAAGATGGCCATGAAGAGGAAGAGCAGCGTGAGCAGCGTGAAGCCCATGTACTGGATGGGTTTGCGGCCCCACTTGTCCACGAAGTAGACCGTGAACCAGTAGCCGGGCACCGTGCCGGCCAGGTTGATGAT
Organism: Phytophthora lateralis; assembly: GCA_000500205.2. Lineage (NCBI taxonomy): Eukaryota > Oomycota > Peronosporomycetes > Peronosporales > Peronosporaceae > Phytophthora > Phytophthora lateralis. The sequence goes on along the minus strand of KV724884.1, from coordinate 1,853 downwards.
GGCCGTGCCGACCGAGCGATTCCACAGGTCGTCGTAGATCTTCTGGTTGCCCGTGGACGTGGGGCTGCCGTAGCCGATGATCTCCAGCACCACCGACGTGTTGAGCGACGTGCCGTAGTAGCCGATGTCCAGGAAGAACCACGTGGCCGCACAACCGATGAGCACCTTGAGGTTGGCCCACTTGTTGAAGTACGTCCGGAAGGAGTAGGAGAAGTTGTCGAAGAAGCCGGTCTTGGAGTCGTCCCCGTGGCTGTACATGTCGGTGGTGAGCTTGTCGGAGGCGAGGAACTGCGTGGCCGCGCGCGCGCCCTCCTCGGTGTCCTTGAGCACGTCCATGGCGTATCGGGGCGTCTCCGGGATCTTGAGCCGCCAGTACACGGCCGCCAGTGCCGGGACGGCGCCGAACGCGGCGAGTGTCCGCCAGCAGTAGCCGAGCGACGACGCGCCGTTCTCGAGGATGCTGTTCTTGGCGGCGGCCAGCACGATGACGGCCATGACGGCGCCCATGATGATGCCGAACCCCTGCATGGCGAAGACGGTGGCGATCATGGTGCCGCGGCGCTTGGACGAGGCGAACTCGCTCGTGATGACGGCCGAGACGGGGTAGTCACCGCCGATGCCGACGCCCAGCACGAAGCGCCAGATACTCAGCATGATGAGCAGGTTGTTGCCCTCGCCGTTGACGGGCCACGACGCGAAGGCGCACAGCAGCGCGCCGGCAATGAGCACCATCAGCTCGATGCCGTAGATGCGCTTGCGGCCGAGGATGTCGCCCAGGATGGCGAAGGAGATCTGGCCCACGGCGTTGCCGTAGGAGGAGGCGGCCTTGACCCAGCCGTCGGCGCGCGTCGTGAGGCTGGACTTATCGAAGTACTCGTAGGCGATCATGGGCACCATGAGCCCGATGACAAAGTTGTCGTACGAGTCAACGAAGAAGCCCGAGCCGGCCACCAGGATGGCCTTGACGTGGGCCTTGGAGAACTTGGCGTTGTCGAGCGCACTGAGCGCGTCGAAGCGCTTGCTGGACGGGGACTGGGTCGCCTCGGCCATCTTGCTATCGCCTGCTTACTGGGTGTCGATGCTGCTTGGTGCGAGGCAAGGCGGATTGGAGAATGAGGACGAGATCTCGAAAGCAGCACTTTGCTAGCCGCCCGCCCTCAGGGCTGTGTCCCGGCCCACCTCGCTACCCCGGCACAACAATGAGTCGGGCACTGCATCCAAGGAGAGCCGGACGGCGAGGCTGGGTGGGGCTCATCGCAGCGCGAGGAGTGCTTCGACATACAGGTTCAGGTATATATCGCCGTGGTGGATTCGGGCGATCTCGAGTCGCTTGAGCTGCCCCTTTCGGCTGCTAGCACCGAATCTGTAACTTGTTCCCGTGCTACTGATCAGAAGGTCGTCTCGCGGCGAGATTCGACACACGCTGGGAACGACAGCGGAGACCGTCAAGGTGCGCTGGTACGGCGATCTAATGGCGCCGTGAATCTCGTGCCAGTGGTACGCGTTGGGCTGAGTTCTGCGTCGTCCTAATGACATTCACATATCTGCCTTTTGGACTGAAGCTGCCACGCCGTACTTGCGCGCGCTGGCGCAGGTTTGCCGCGGTGGGCTGCTGGGCTGGTCGCTCGGCCGGTTGGACAGAATGGCAGGCAACCATGTGGAGGAAATTAATGCTGGGATTAAACGGATTAACGACTTACGAGGCATTACCGGGACACTTGATACCTCGTGGTGGGTTAAGGCCGGGCAATTCTTGCCGTCGACGTGAAGTGAGGGCCTGCACCACGCTCAGGTTTCATCATACACACCTCTCTCTGAATAGCGGGACTTCTGCTGTTCTAGTCTCGAAATCC
>KV724883.1:0-24882 GCA_000500205.2 Phytophthora lateralis | reverse complement strand
CGATGGCAGATCCCCTCATTATAGATATCAGTTTTAGGAGGAAACCCAGTTAACAATCAATTCAGTTCTCATTTTATACCAAACCTATCGTTTAGTCCCTTTTTTTAGGTTTAATTATACTTGTGGACACAAGTATACTTAATCTAAGTTAAACACTCCTACGCTTCCTCATACACGTGTAAGCTAAAGTATTAGGTTTAAGTAGACCCGTTACCCCCCCCACACACACACACACACGCACGCACACACAACGACGAGTGCCTCGGCTCAATGCGATACGCTACCCTAATTCGAAGGTGAACAAATTTCGCAAACTGGTGTTGAGCAGGTGGGAATCGCTGCCACTAACGTCAGCCACAACATTCCAAGTCGACAAAGGTAACGGACATATTCTCGCGCGAAACAAAAGAAAAAACGCAAATTTCTGATTTTCAAGACTATGACGTCAATCGGCCCATTAAATCAGTGCATGCAATGCGCATGCAATGGGATGGCATACGGTTGGATTATCGATGCAAACGCTATTCGTGCCAACGTCGTTTTCACAGCAAGTCCAACATGTGCGCACACATAATTGAAACTCCAAATGTGATTGAGTGCCTTATCCAGGAATACCGGACCCCGGACCACGGTTTATGTCGTGCGACAAGCTTTCTCGGGGTAGACGCTCTAGAGAGCAATTGTTATATGTACCCGAAGCCGAATGAGATAGAACAAGAATAATGTGGAATTTCGATCCAGTGGGGATACCAATCGGATTCGAAGTGTGCCAGTTGAATACAATTTGATTCCATGGACGTTGAATAGTGCATTTGGCACACCATTCAGCGGAGATACAGGTTAGAGAGCAATGCACGTGATGAACGAGGTTGCTGCAGTGATTATCAGAGACACTGCTCCCTTTATAGACTTCGTATCCGTCCCAGATCGTGTGCGCTTCCCGCCGGTACCATATACTGACACAATTGGAGCACTTCACAGTACATGATTCCAGGATAGTCCATCAGCTGACCCTTCTTGAGGGATGGCCATGTTGGAACAACCAAGGCTAGACTCAACGAAGATGACCGACTTACGAGTAGATTCAGTGTTGTTTCAAATTATACGGAGTCAGCGGCGGCGATCACGCTGGAGGTGACCAAGGCTTTGAGCACGCGCACCATTGTGGCGAAGCAGCTTCACGAAAATCGCTAACGTGACGGAAGCTTGCCAGCGGTACGCCCGGACTGCCGACTATAGAAAGGGGTACCCCGTTGATCAGGCGTGATCGGAAAACCGTGTAGTCACCTTGGGTACCCGACGGCGGGGCGGGTTACGCTCTTCCGGTGTTCACTGAAGGCGTCTGTGGGTGACCAAGGCGGAAAATTGGAGCTGGACTGCTCCTTCCGGGGAATGGGTGGGTGATGGCCACGCGGGTATTCTTCACGCGGTCGTCGGTTGGCCGTGATCGGGTCTTGGGACAAGTCGATCACGTGGGGGGTGTCCTTGGGGTGTGCTGCTGTAGCCCTTTCCGTTGCTTGCCGCCTCCCTTGAGTTGAGATGAGAGTATGCGATCGCACCCTGGCCAAGCTAGCGAGGTCTGCGTCGTTTCCTTGGTTGACTTGGCGAGTCCTTCGTCGGGTAGGCCAATGTAGTTTCTTCCCCGGAAAAGTATGGACGCCACTTGTGTCTTGCAAGGCAAATCAGAATCTATTTAAACCGTAAGGTAAAGGCCCTAAAGATCTTTCCCTATCTTGCTCTCTCCCTATCCCGCTTGCGCATCTCTTGATTGCACACCGTTGCTTGTGTGGCAAAAAGATTGGTCCCCTGTACCCAAAGTAATTGTGATCACCTGTTGCCGATCGCGTGTCGAAATGTTTGTCACATGTTGATTTGGACCAGATCGCGTATCGAAATGATTGCTCAATATCGAAATGATCAGGCCGGCACAGATGATTACATCATACCCGTCAGCTCGACCTGCATCCACTTCGGGCCGGAGATGGATGTCTTCTGGATATAACCGGACATAACTGGAAATAACCACAACCCTTCCATCGCGATCCCTCCAAACGTGATCTCATGCCATCAGTTCTCCGGATCGCTCAATCTTTTCAACTGGCGAGACGCTTCACCTCAAGACCATTACGAGTGGAGACTGCGGAATCCCATCGAGCAGCGGCAAATCGGCTAACACGTCGACTGTCCTGCCAATAAACCAAACGCTGTCAATGTGAGGATGCCGCCGAACTGGAAGAGCTATGCCGTTTTACGTACTTTAAATCGACGAACACAACTCTAACTAATTCACATCTTTATATCCATGCATAAAAAGGTCGGTATAGTTTGAGTACTGAAGGCTGCTATTGGGTGTTTTAGAACAATCAAAGGGTGCTGATGGCCACCTCGACTTTGGGTGCTGGCGACTATTGTATGAGTGTTGACGACCATTTTTAAAGGGTTATAGGAGGACACTCAATAGAAGTGAGAAGACGTAGCGATAATCAAAATAGTTGACAAAAAGATACTGCGAGAAGTATATTTGTGAGCTGTGTGCGCTTGGCTGTAGAAGACTGTTAGCAGCAAGAACATCACAACACACGCAAAAAACGAAAGCAACGGGAGACGTGTAGAGTTCGCCAGCACACGCCGTCTCACAATATTTTTAAATTGCCATAACTAGTGTATCGAAGTGCCTCTGGCGGAGCAAGACTGCTAGCACAAAACAATTTGAGTCGAGAACACGGTAGGACGACATATAGGAATGGAAGGCACTTCACAGAGCGACGATGGTCGGGGCCGGGGACTTCTCGCCACGAAAGAAGTGAGCAAGCCGAGAGAGATAAAAATATTTCCCTGACCGTATATCGGCAACTCAACACGCAAATTCAAAAATGAAAACAGAAGGGTTGGCTCATCTTTCAGCCTCGTCAAAAGTGGTGGCTGGCAAACGCACTCTACCAAATAATTCCACTTTTGTCATAAGCCAATAAGGAGCCCAACTTATGCCCACTTTTGCATATGCGGAGTCTTAGTCGTGATATCGACAACGGTAATACACGCAGGTGATTTCAACAATGGTAATACACGCAGGTGATTTCAACAATGGTAATACACGCATATGAGCTTGTCAAACTTCATTCTTCTGTTTTTAATTATGAAGAGGTGTAATCTCGACGAAGTCGACGGAGAGTACGACGGTGTCGAGACGCTTGAGCAGCTCCCCACGTCCATGGTCAGCTTCATCCTCGATGAAGATTCGACGGATCAGCGTTCGGCGGCGACGATTGAATGCGGCGACCATCCTGGGCGGTAGATTGGATGCTGGTTCTTCGGTGGATTTCCAGTCAACAGAGTAGACGCGACGTCCCCTCGTACGTAGGTGTCCTTGATGGCTCTGACATTGTACAAAAGTGGTGCTGCCAGGTTCGTCGCCGGCACCCATTCGGACTCGCTGTCGCTGCTCCCGTCATAGCAGCCGCTCTCGTCATCACCTCTCGCAATAACTCCTGATAAGATGGCTGGTTCGATGGTTGGCGGTGCGGGAATCCACACGACATCATCATCTTCGTCCTTGCCCACGGCACCACCGCTGTTTGGCACGTGTCCTAACGCCGGCGGAATTGAAGACGTTTTTTCATCAACGACCCAACCACGCTGCTCACACCCTTCGCTTCGGCTTCATCGGCTACAACATGGGAGGTCTTCTCTGCTAGGATATGGGAGGTCTTTTCTTCAGCAACGGTGCAGGGGGTCTTCTCTTCGGCCACGCTGGTCTGCTTCTCTTCTGCCACGTTCGACCCCGTCGCTTCATCCACGCTCGACCCCCTCTCTTTAGGCACGCCACCCGATAGATTATCTTCTTTGACGCCGACCGCTTCCTCTGTCCGATGGATTGACACTCATCACGCTTTCGCATGGCGCCCATCAATACGGCACCCACTCCGCGCAACTAAAACGGTGATGGCTTGAAACAAGGGACTGTCAGGGGCGAGTGCGCCGGCGGCTTGATCGCAGAGCTCGCTTCTCAGGTATCGTAATGCTTCGTTTGTTAACTTCACACGAGGAAAGTACTGTCAAATGAATGCATTACTGCTTCGTTGAAGCCTTTCTTGATTAAGAGTGCCATCTCTAACCTGAGGTAAGATAACTAACTGGGCATGATGGGGTGTGGTCACATGACTTCGTAACGGACAAGAGATGTGTTTGGTGGTCTTAATTCAGCTTATGTTAGAAAAGGAATCGAACCTTCTGCAGCCAGCAACCTCCCATGCGTACGTGTGTCTCCCATTTCACGTCTAAAATAACTCCTTGGTCGTTTCGGGTGCGGGGTCACTGATTCGGCCAATAGCCAATCGAGCACGATACGCGGAGATGAGCGTTCTTAGAGCTCCATCACGATGAAGAGCTCGAAGTTGCTTGAGCAAACCCGACCCAAACATGCGCTTGATTCCTCGATCAACAAGAATAGTGTTCAGGTTTTTCTGGGCCGTATTACCAGCTTGGAGAACGCGGTTGCAGTACTCCCCATCGGTGGGGTCGAGCTCAAATCCGTTAGGTAAGAACAACTTCATGAAGCTAACGATCTGCTTCGACTGAGACTTGTACTGCCGATCATCGCAGGCCTCCCAATATCGAAGCGTCTTGGTGTACTACTCAAACCAAGTTGCGGCTGCTGGCCTCGAGGCGGAGGGCAACTTGGGTTTGACCGGCTTCATCTCTTCGGCCGAGGTTGTGGAACTTCATGAGCTGTTTCCATTACTGCGCATGCGCGATGCACAACACCGCTGCTATCGTTCGGAATCCGCTTCTCCAACTCGGCAATGCGTGTAGACTGATCCTTGTTTGCCTCTATAAGCTGAGCAATTTCAGCATTTTGATGGTTGATCAGCTGAATCTCACATGTGATAGTTTTGTCTTCTTTCGCGCAGGACTCACCTGATTGGTGATTCAGTTGAACACTCCAAGCTAAGAGTTCAGGCATCCACACTTGGATCGAGAAAAGGCAGATGCACATCCGCGACGCGTACGGGGTCATTGGGTACCTATCGTTGATTTCAGGATAGTGCTTAATCAAAGCCGCCACGAGGAGGTCAACGACTTGTTGATCCAGGATCAACGACCTGTCTTTAAGACCCAAACTGGACGCGAATACCAGGCGATCTAACGCTCGGATTTTTGAAGACGTTGCGGTGTCGAAGATGCCCAGTGTAGGTATTGTTGGACTTTCGCCGGACTTTCAGTCACTAAGCACCTTGGAAACCTTCCTGTCCTCGGTGGTTGTGTTGAATACGTAGTCAAATGCCTTGTTCGTCGCCGTCATATTCCCACTACCACGATCAAAGCTCCACTGCGGACTCAGTGATGAATCCGCATTGGCATGCTGTGCGCCACCTCGACGGAACGAATACGATGATAGGCCCATCGAGACACCAGCCTTGGCTTGACGTGCACTCGCAACCTTGAGCACGCGATTGACGTAGCCTTGTATTTTCAGAGGAGCAGGCGTCTGACGCTGTGGCATCCTCTCTGACGTCGTAGTTATTGGCTCAGATTCATCGTCGTAGTGGAGACGTGCATCGGTCAATGGTGTCTCGTCCGCCCTCTGCCCTTCCTCATCCTCGTTGGTATAGGAAAGCTGCTCAAGGTCGAGTACCGACGAGACTGGGAATCTTTGCATCGCTAGCGCCATACCGATCGCGTGGAGGGGGCACGTGATGAAGGAACTTTTGTCTGGAAAGAGAGAGAAAGAGAGAGAGATAGAGAGAGACCTTGTTCCTCCGACGTTTTCGCGTGGATCAGGCGAAGGAAGAGAACGTTCCCTGAAGAGACGGACAGGTTGCACTTCTGGAGAAATGCAAGGTCTGACGCTCGTCCAAACACGTACCACATGATGCAGAGAAGTGGTGCGTCTTGATACTCCTTGCCTGAGCTGGCGTCAAAGTACAGCCCGTCGACAAGAAACGCAAGTCGTCCTTCATACAGGCTCGCGCCTTGGTCACCATTCCACCTTCCTGTCGTTTGAGGCAGTGGCGTTCCAGAATGCGCCCCATCTTGAGCGGCTTCTGCTGGACGACATTGTGATGCTGTGGAAATTCTTCCAACAGCCAGTTCTTGACGTTGCGGTAGTAGCTAATCACCGCGTTTCGCTTGCGCAGCTCACCACCTCGGCCTTGTGCAAATGCGAGATGCATCGCTAAGCAGTCAAGCAACTTCACGAAGGCGGAACCACTCTCGTTGCCAAGAAGAGTAGCGCGGATAAACTCGAGCGTGGTGTTCTTCGACGCGAGAAAAACTTTGAAGACGTTGACCGCTGTCGCTTGCCCTCGCTTCGTGTTCACAGGGGCAAGGTCTTGAAGGCTCATTAGTTCGAGTCTAGTGTCGGATGGCTACTCGATATCCGGAAAATGTACGAATGACTAGACTTACGTATCGACGGGAAAATGTCTGACTGTCACTGCCGACATTGTGCGTCGGTCACGTGTCGGTGTCCGCATAACCTAGTCCTATCGATTTTTATTGGGCAAAATATTCAAGGTACGGTGTGTGATTCGCTCAAATTCTCACTTGGTGATTCTATTGGCTCCCACACAACCATACAGACGATAAGTGATTTTTAGTGCTGTCGACGATATTCATCCATATCTCAATTGATCTGTGAAAATGGGAACAGCAAAGCGAAAACTCTCTGTTCTAGATGTAAGCATAAAATTGCTATGGCATTCATTTCTTGTTGGTCCCTTCCGCGAACTGAAATGCTCGCGCAACATGTGCCCTCCCAGCAAAACACGATGAACGGTGGCAGTTGAGTGCAGTGCGAGGGCTTGAATGTTGCTTCACAGAGGTGATATTTTGTGACCGAGTCATGGCACAAGGACACCCGTCGTCGCTCGTGTTTCGCGTCGTTGCAGCTTGCAAGGACGCGAAAGTCGCCACGCCCAAGAGAAGTTGCCGCGTTGGCTCCTGGCTCGTTACTGGATTTAGTTGATGATCGTTCTCGCAGCTTCACGTTTAAAGCGTTAGCTCTGGCGTCGACGAGTGGCCATGGTCTCAGGTTGATGACGACCGTGGTGCTTGAGACGAGGGCTCGATCGAGCAGCATCGGAATTCGTGCAGGAAGTTTTTCGCCGCCGCTGGATGGTACTGGCGACAGGCGAAAAGTTGTTCGGCGCTGCCGGATTTCAAATTCCGCGCGGTGGAAGTACGTGTTTATGCTTCAACGGACGGAGTAGGATCGCAAACCGCTGTCACCGCAGCATTCTCTTGAACGTATTCTTCCAACCACAAGTGGGAGGCCAGTTGCATGCAGTGGCTGAGTGGGGTGCTAGTGCTTAGGTTCAGACGCTGCGGTGGGTAATGGCGACTCATTTCATGCATATCTTTACACTTGTGCTCCCAGCACCTTCGTCTTGAACTCACGCGTCAGAAACAATACACTCTAGTCGAGCTTGTTCAGGACCGTGCAGCGTTTCGGCTTCAAAAGAACGTAGGAAGACGACTAAACCAAATGAGATCGGTTCAGTCGCCACGATTGTGCGGGGCTTTGTTTCGTGAGTGTGGCATGGGTGTGGAGGACAGAGCTCCCTCCTTACAGAAGTATGTTAACTGGTTTGGCCCACTCATTATTCAATTCGTCACAGACAAGCCGCATCGCATACGGTGTTTGTATCCCTCCTCACCAGCAGAATGAGACAAGAAGACGAAGCCAAAGCCCCAGCTGGATCAAAGTGCCTGGCACCTCGAGTACCACAGGTTGCGGTCGATGCTGCTGCTGCTCGGGGCCCTCGACACAAAAAACTCAAGTGGCGCACGCGCGACCAGCAGAGCTCCCAGCTCTACAACCTGCAGCTAGACCTCCATGACCTGCGCCAAGAAATCAAGGCTCTGCAAGAGTACGAACATGTTCTGCGTACCCACACACTCAACCAACGCGAAACGCTGGACGACCACTACTTCAATCGCACCGTCCAGTACCATAAGGTGTTCGAGCGCGGCTACAGCGCTCAGTCCTCCTCGTTTGACAGCGGCGGCTTAACCTCAGCAGATGCGGTCGGGTTCGTGCAGCACATTATGGACAGCCAGGTCGCTGTGGGCCGATTTGTCGGCCACGAAGTCATTCTCGATCAGTGGGCGCGCTACACAGCGGCATTTCCTGGTTTGCAGTGCAGCTTGACCCAATCTCGGATCGCCTCGGCTGATGAAGTGACGACCGTGTCGACTACAGCGACCTACGCATTCGACATCACACAGACGACACTAAACACCCTGTTCCCACGAATGGTGAGCGAACAGCCGCAAATTGGAGAGAAACTGCTCGGTCGTCAGTTCCTAGGCGCCGGCGTGGCCACCTTCACGTTCGACACTCAGTCCCATCGCGTGGTGTGCTACGACAACCAAGTCAACTTTTTCGAGGTGTTTGCAGGCTTGCTGCAGGACTCCAGAGAGATGTGTCTACTTTTCGAAAATGCTGCGATCTCTGAGCAGTACTTCGTCGGTGACACCGACAGCTACCCCGTGCTCCAGCTCGAAGATGAAGACGAAGCGCGATACCACATTTCAAAGTATGCAGACGAAGGTGACGATGACGGGGAAGGCGGGCAGCAGTCTCCTAATCTACATAAGTTGCAACTCAATCATATTCTCGCATCCAAGTGAAAGTACTTCAACGGCTGAAAGTTTTGATTAATGCTAGCACACGCACTTCAAACGAACGCCTCTTTTTTTTTACGAGAGCTCGTTGAAGATCTGGTAAGATACGACGCTAACATGTGACCAACTCACCATGTATATTGTAGTCGGAAGCGCTGAACAGCAAAGGCATGCGCTACATCATGTACTGTAGCAACACCGTGGGTGCGATGCAGTCAGTCCCAAATCGCTCGCCGTACGCTGCGCGTCTATGCTGGCGGTGTCCGAAAAAAGAAAAAAAAAACGGCCGAAGTTTAGAGTGGAAATTCTAGTTGATCAATTGCGAACCTACCGAGGAGTTCCACCAGCCCTTCTTCCTCCGTCTGCTCGGTGGGTGAAACCTTCGACTTCGCGCCAGTGTGCTCTCGACCCGTGCTTGGCCCTCGTGAAGCATGTCGTCACGAGGGATACACTCGACATTATGTTCATGTAAGCGTATCGTGACTACCCGCGCATATTTTTCAACGGTATAGGGCAATTCAACTTTAGTTTCGATCCCAAGACGCATCGTGTTGCACCTTTTGACTTACTTGCTTCAACATCAGTGCCATTTTGTGCAACGAGCTACGGCAAACGAATTAATAAGCTCCGTGCAAGCAATGGATATGAATTGAAGTAATGTCCCGTCCTCCTCCCACAAGTTTCATCATGCAGGCTCACGGTTAGAGGCCCCTGCAAGACAGAGAGATCCGCACAACATAGCAGTATCAATGCAAATAAATTGATGCAGTAAGATACTGAGAAGGCTGTATGGGAGGGAATCCCTCTATCGTTGTTAAGGGTGGAGAACCCTCTAGCTATCCTCCAGCAACTCTTCGTGCTGGCGCTGAAGCTCGCGGTCAAGTCGTTCCAAGTCATCGCGATCGAGTTCACCGCTGCCATCGCGATCGAGCTTGTGGAATTGGGCAATGATGCCGTCGATGTCATCCTGATCTGCCTTGTTGAGCTTGACGAGCATGTAACACAAGTACTCCATCTGCGAGACCTTGCCGTCGCCGTCAGCGTCCATGTCGAGAAGCTCCTTCATGCTGATTTTGGTCTTCATCACCGACCTCGCACTGAGTTCGTTGAGGATCGAACCAATGCCATGCGCGACCGTCACCACAGCTAGTGGCAAGTAGAAGATGGCAAAGACGCGGGCTCCTTGGGACTTGGGGGAAAGATCTCCAAAACCTACGGTTGTGATGGTGATCAGAGTATAATAGAAGCAGTCCAGTATTGGCCAGCCTTCAATTCCTCCCACGATAAGCCCGGCCAGAATCGACACGATGATAGGCACGAATGCGTGAAAGAGAGCCTTGTTGCTATCCGAGAAGATTTTACGTGCCCAACGCGGAAGACTGCCCTGAAACCTCTTCCAGTAGGTTTTGGCTTCTTTCTTGGTTCGTGGTCTGTGTCCCATGCGTTCTATCTTGTTCTGCATGGCATTCGGTCCGGAGCTTGTCGCCGCAGCAGCTTCGACATTGTCAAGTAATTTCTGGGTCGCCATTTTCGTGACGTGACGTTGGCGCTGGAGGAACCAGGACGCCAACTGACCGAGGGCCACACCGATCGTGCAGATGCCGTAGAATGCAAAGAATATCGTGAACGCCTTGCCGGCTGTCGTAACAGGAACCACGTCGCCGTAGCCTACGGTGGTAACGATGACCATCGCGTAGTAAACGCAGTCAACGACGGTCCACTTTTCGACGAAGTGAAACACCAGGATGCTCACCCCCACGTACGATAGCACGAGGACCAGAGCAATTAAGTTGGATCGTAAGCTCTCGCTACTTGACTGAGCGTTCTCCGCGCCAGCAATGATGGTTTGTTGGGCCACGTTGGTCACCATGCGATTAGACATTGCCGGTAGGTCGAATATGGACTGCAAGCCGCGGTGGAATTAATTCATGTCAGCTTCGAACTTTCATATACATTGACATCACCGTACCCACCTTATCTATGCGAGGAGCAGTTGACGGCATGGTGGCCGTCCGGGGATTGCTGGGAGCATCTTCTGGTACAGACTCCTGGACAATGTAACCAAATCGCATCGTGTCAGTGTCTAGAGTGCCATTTATCACTCCAGAACGCAAGCTGATGTTCTGACCAGCGATATCACAACGTCGGCACTGAGAATCTCGTCTCGCTTCGCGTTTGGTCTTTGTTTGTTTGCCTTAGCACACAGCTGTTAACTTCCTGAATGTTTTATAGGACCACCAGAAACCAAGAACAACTTGCCATAGCCATAGCTCCTCCGCAACAGCCCAGCTCTTGTGTCCTGGGGCGTCGCCAAAAATGCAGCTCCGACAAGTGAGCGACTGAACAAGTCGTTCCATCTCATGCCTCTGTTCACGCAGCTAAATTTACCTAGCGCACACAAAGAGCACAGCACAATTGGTCATTGTAAATTTGCTATTGCTAGGAGGTTGAAGGCAACCAACCCAGACAAAACCAAAATCCTATTGTCGACATCTGGTTATCAAATGCCTCTAAACCTCTACGTCTAATGCGCCAGCCATTCCACTGCTGATGGAGCTGCTGACCAAGTAGCTCGTTCCTTGGCGTTGCAGAGGCGTTCGCGGCTGAATGCCCTTCATATTGTAATATTGCAATACTTGAGTTGGTATCTCTGCCAGAGTTTCCTATAATTTCAGTACAGCAAAATAGGCATTCCAGATTAATACAACTGGCACAATAAACATGTACACAGGGATTGCAATGCTGTACCTTTGCGAGTCTTGCCGGATTGCGGCGGAATTGGTTGAAAGGAACAAACTGGACACTGTAAGAGCAAACCAACAAACAGAAGTCAGCCACCACCCTTAACGTCGTGAATATCTCAAGGTCAACGTACATATCGCGTGCAGCGCGTCGCCGCCTGGAATCAACAAGCAGTTTGTCATCGGCATCGAGAGCATTCATTGCAGTAAAGTCTGCATTGCCCACCGCAACAATCACTATAGATAGCGGGAGCATCGAGGCCTCCACCAGCTCGTCAATTGTTTGCTGCATATCCATGATCGCGCCATCTGTAATGATTAGCAACACGAAGTACTTGAGGTTGCCACTAGCACCTTGCTCCACTGGCGCTGAGAACGTCCTGGCGATAGCTGCAGCTTGGTGCACCAACGGCGCAAACATCGTTGGGCCATGAAGCTGTACAAACTGAAAAGAGTTGGAGTACGCATTCATAATGCCTCCAATACCCTCTACTTCTGGCTGTGATGGATCAAACGTCAGCGGGAAGCAGTGATTCACAGCTCCGTTGATCAGTCCACCAAACCCATAGACTGGAAAACGCTTATCCGCATCGTACGGCTCCAGAATTGCGCCAGTCGCGGAAATTGCAGCCTGGTAATCATTCATTTGCCCCTGGTAGCTTGCTCCAGTGTAATGCAAGCTTGATGGGTCCGAAGGACTGCCATTAGACGCTGTGTAGTCAATACCAACGATCAAACTGACCTCGCAGCCGCCGCGCAAATATTCCGCGAATGTATGCCGCTTGAAGATTTCAATCTGCTCGAGGACCACCACGCCTGAATTTTTGTACCTTTTGCCTTTTTTCGCTTGTCTTTCGCGATTAATGAGGTTAAGGCTGCGAACTTCTCCAGTCACAAATTCTGCTGCTTTCACAGTACAGCTCCCGATAAACTGATGCTTTCCGCTCTTTTCCCAATCCATGCACTCAATTTTCAGCAGACGTGACAAATTTCCGTTGCAAAGTGTCTGCACACTTAACGTAGCTCGACGCCACTTGGGGTCGCAATTGTTCATGATGACTTCGCTCCGCCACACCAAACTCCACGAGGTAGTCGCAAGTGGGTCGGCGTTCTCGTCACGTAGTCGATAGATGTTCAGGAACGGGTCGGACGCACCAAACCAGCCATCTTTATTGTCTAACTTGGTCGCAGTGAAGCGGACGTTCACCATATCGGCGCACGTCGAGACTTCTTCGGCATCAATGACCACATGACCCGATAGATTGTGCACGTGGTGTCTACTCTTGTCGTTCTGCAGCAGCTTGAGCACCGCTGACTGGCCCTTCGACGACATCAACTGACCCATTGTGATCTCCACACACCCGAGAAAGTCGTGGTCCGACAATCTCTCGGACGAACTGTCCCTGTCAAACACCTCCACGCGCAGACGTTGCACCTCTTCAAAGAAGAAATCCACTTGGAACGACTTGGCGAACGTCGGGTCCGGTGTGTTTTGGATCGTCTCGGTGCGTCCAATTTCCCGCCACCCACGCTTCTGCGCTTCCTGCATGTAGATCACAATGAACGGGTCCGACTGACTCAAAAAATCCGATTTCTTGAGTGCTTTGCAGCGGAACCGAAGCTCCACGACACTGGAAGGGGTGGGGGCCAATCCGTCCGGCATTAGAGCCATAGAGCTGGAATTCCTGGACGAATCAAAGCTGCTTGGTTGAACTGGTCTGTAGCCTCCATGCAGCGTGGGTTCACGCCCAAACGGAGCCGGAGGTTGTTGCATTGGGGGCGGCGGTTGCTGGTTGTAGCTGTCTCTGGACGGTGCTGTAGGCTGCGGGTTCTGCTGTCCGATGTCCGGGTACAATGGTATAGACACACCGGGTCCTGTAGGGCCTGCGTACACTCCCTGCTGCTGCTGGTACGGAGTCTGTACGAAGCTCTGCTGGTTGGGGAAGGACCCGCGACGATCGGGAGGCGGCGCGGGGGGCGCCACTTGGTACCCAGAGCTGACGGGGGGCGCCGAGGGCGACGAGAGCGATCGCTCTCTCTCGTAGTAGGGCGGCTGTGCGTACATTGGGAGCGAATTCTGAAATGAACCTTTCTCGGGATTGAAATTGCTAGGTAAAAATGTAGGGCACGTGATGCTGCTCCCGACTGGATGTGCACATTAGCTTGTCTACTCTACCCAGCTCGTACGTTTTATAGACTAATCTATACGTGTCCGGATATATAAAATACACCCCTTGAACTCAAACCTCCGTGCGAGACCCTATCGCAACGTTTATGCCCTACCGGACTCTACTATACAAGGGGGATGCTTCAGTCGGGAAGAGCAGGCACTCTCGATTTTTATGCGAAAATGGAGAATCCACCGTTTTGCTAGTTGCGCCTACACGTGTGTATGTATCGATCAGTTGCTGTTTGCAGCGAGAATGCTTGTTCAAGGTGGATATTGGTTTTTGTTGGCTACATAGTCCTAGCCATTTCTAGCCAGAGATGTAGACTTTAACGGCATTCCGACGCATTCGAGAAGTGAAGGCGTTTGTGCATAGAATTGCGATGAACATGGCGACGGCGCTCACTGCGCAGGACATGGCGGCGCGCTCGGCCTTCAGCACTATTCTCTGGAAATGGTCGAAGAGCTCGTTGAGTCCTAATCGAAACCATGCTGTAGACGAAAAATGAACGTTAGATGGGGCAGCTTTTGCTTTGGTGGTAAGGCAGTTGCGTACCACAGTTCCCGTTGTAATTACAGTCGGCGATCTTGCTAGCGCGAATGGAGTCCGTCACGAACTCGACGGGGGCTTTGAGACGGAATTCCGCGTCTTCCATGGCCTTGGTTTTCTCAATCAGATTGTCTGCACGAGACGATTGTGTTTAGAGGTTGGACAGGGATGCGTTTCTTCATGATGTCAGAACGTACCTAGTACTGGATGAATTGTAGTGATGAAACTGGAGACAGTAGCCACGTAACCCTCTAGCTTCAGTTTCTGATAGTACAGCTGTGCAGCGAATAGCCACTGTGTTTGGATTGCTTCGTTTCTAGACAAACCTTGGTCGTCGAGACCGCGCCAACTCGCGTTGAAGACCATCCGGATTTCTGAGAGATCTTTCGCAGTCACAAGGTCACCGTCGCTGTCAGGGTCCATCAACTTCTGGATCGTCGAGTTGAGTAAGTCCTGGTGCAGAGTTTTATTGTAGGGAGTTGCAACTGTGGAATCTGCCAAGGCGAGTACTCGGAGCTGCTGCAACTTGTCAGATACGAACTCTTCATTCCATGCAAACATTTCCACTAATGCCTTGTCTGAATCAGCAGTCAATTCCTCAAGGGCAAAGAGTGCCGGCATATCATACAGCTCCGAGAAGTTGAATCGCTCGGGGTTATCTGTTGCAGGTGTCGGGTGTGGCGGAATGCGTAGAGTGTCGCTAAATTCGAGGGTCGCGGTCATACTTGTCGCCTCGACAAAGTTCTGGTCGAAGAGAAGTCTGTTCACTCCTTCGGCCGACTGAGCCGACGGCAAGAATACATTTGTGTCTTGGTCAAGACGCTGCAAGACAATGATTGCATCTTGTGTCATAACACTCAGGGTGTAAAGTACCCCCGTTGCAATCAAGGCAGTCAAAAATGCTAGCTCCGAGAAGAAGCACGTGGCACGACCCAATTTTCGCCGCCCGGTAAAGACACCATGCGCGAAAGCACTAGCACCTAGTACAATTGACAACCCACACAGGCCACAGAGTCCAAAGAGACTGAACAGTGAAATCTGTCGAAGCTCTGATGCAACCATATCGTATCCAGTTGAAAGCCTTGACGTAGCGGTACGAAAGTCAGCACACATTCTGTGCATTCGGTCAAGAAAACTCTGAATCGCGGGTGTGAGTGTGCTTTGTGCTTGATGGAATTCCATGAGCTGGCCTTTAGCCGTGAGCATATCGATCTGAACTTCAAATATATGCTTTCGCCACGACGTTTTTGCCTCAGATATCACGTCCACGATGGTTAAACACGTCTTACACTTGAAACATCCAGTTTTTCCGCCTACTGTCATTCGGGATACTATACTTGGTTGGGTGATGTTCATGTACTCGCATTCAATCGAGCGATTATTGACGGTCGGATAGAGTAAAGAGTAGTTGGTAAGAGGAGTGAGGAGGTCGAATACGGGCTTTCCAATCACGTCGTCCGCGTAGCTCTGTTTGTCCAGAAATGTATGAGTTTTCAAGTCAGTTAGCGAGCGCTCCTGGATTGCCGACAGACTCAACGATTCACTGTTTGCCACCACATAACCCTTTGCAAGGAGCTTGTCCATTGGAAACAGGAAGTTCGTCTCGAATGTCGTTAGATTTCTTGGTAATGTCTCGTTCAGTAACGTAAATGTTGATGCTGCCAAGGGCTTAATGTCATCGTTCACCACGAACAGTGTCATCAGGGCAGCCGCAGTACTCACGAGCAGAGACAGCATCGCTGCCGTACCCCACACAATCTTCTGAAGCTTACTGTAAATTTTGGGCTTGGCAAGTGGATTCCGGCGGCGGCAACCACATTTCAAGAAACAAAGCGTCCACAGAACATGTAAAACAAATAACAACGCGAACCATGCTGCTGCGAGAATGAAGTAGGCGGTAGTAGACCAAGCAAACTGGCGATAGGAGCCTGCTTCAAGCACACCAAAAATTCCAGAAGAAGTCGAAGGTGCTGCACTACATGTAGCAATCGCCGAGTCGTAGTCAAATGACAGGAGATACTGCCGTAGATCTGGTAGTAAGTGATCAACGGATGACAAGTTGGTTGAATTGGGAAACACCGCTGCGTTTGCTTCTTCTGCAACGTCATACACTGCACATCAATTGACAATACCTACTTGTCAGAATGACACAGCCAGCATCTCAAAGCGTTCATCTAGTTGTTCTTACCGCTGTACTCGCAGTGATCACCTGTGAAGCCCCAGCGATTGACACACTGACACTCCCCCGATGCGTCTTCATTGAGCGCCAGGCACTCTCCGCGCTGTTCGCAGCAGAGATAGTCATAGTCGTTGTCAATGGGATAACTTGTGCCAACCAATCGACCACTTCTCACACGTCGTTCCCCCACTTGTTCATTAAGCGCTGGGTCGTACGGGAACGTCACGGAGCAGACGGGCTCCGGGTTCGTCTTGAGCTTGATGTCCCAGATGAATACGAGCGACCCAGTCGCGAATTTCCCATTGTACGCGTCGGTGCGCTTGGACGAGGAGCAGCCGCCGCAACATGCGAAGTTCTGGTCGTACTGTGCTGGAGCTGCGCCTGTGATCGTCATTCTTCACTGTAGCAACGAGGAATGCCACGACAGCGTTGAAGTGGCTAAATGTAGCCATGACTAAAGAAGATGTAACATGTAGCCATGATAACGGTTTTCTGGAGAAGAAGTCACATTACAACCGAATATTCACGAAAACCGCGTTGAATATTCACGAAAGAAGAACGCATGCTGCTGGAGCTCGTGGACGAGTGCAAACTGCACATTTGGGAGTTTCTGGACGTGCGGGAGCTCTGTCGATTGGCGTGTGTAGCTCGCAATGCCGAGCAGGGCGTTTGTATGGGGCCCATCTGGCAACGACACGCTCGGACGCTGCTGGCCACGGGACAGGAAACTCTTGGAGGCGAGGCGGGAGTGCTGGGCAGTCGGTTGCAACGGGGTTTGGGCAGTCGCAACCTTTTGGCAGCGGAAAACAAGCAGCGGGTGGTAACACTAATGCGTCAGGATGAAGAGGAACTAGTGGGACCTTATGACGCCATGGACTGGAGACTTTGGTGTCGAGACACGCACGTGGTGAGACGACCGAGTCTTGAATGACGCTGAGCAATGAATTGATGAAGCGTTTTATTCTTGTGTGCCGTAGGTTCTTGCGAGGTTCGGAACCAATAATTTGGGCTTTGCACACGCGCTGAGTGCAGTTCAGGAGCTCAAGATGGAACGCGCGCAGCTCAAAGAAGCCATCCAGAATGTCAAATCCCAAGCTCATGTTGACAAGCGGACCCGACGCCTTCAGATGAACTGCGTCAAGTGGATGAATCGCACGCATCGCAGGCAAGCGGCCGCCATGAACTCAATCCAAGCACAGCACGCGGCGTTATCGAAAGCGGAACTGGTTGAGCGACTGCAAAGTGTGGAGAGCGCGATTCAATCCAACACGAAGGAGCAATTTGGACTGCGCAAGCGAGCGATGAAGAGCCTGCACAAACTCAACACTCAACTTGCGAGTGGCACGAGGTTGCTGCGTGACTTGGGAGCTCGCACTGATGTTGTAGAATTTGTCGCGTAGCTGCATATATCGTCGAATAGCGTTACTAAAACTCTACATGTAGTAGTATCTATGAAACAATGCGAAGTCACCACAGTGTCGTTGGCTCTGCTACATGGTTCCGGTAGGCCCCAACATTGCAAACCTTGACGTGGGCCAGTGCTTGGCGAGCGTACTCGCTCGAATTTAATCCAGCATTCTGCAACACAACGTGAGCGTGAGAGGTCCAACAATCAAGCCCAGGGCGAATCAGCATACCCGAAGTGCGATGCCGAGCTTGAATCTTGCGTTCTTGAAAAGCGTTTGGCAGTCGTATCCATGGCTGGGAAAGAGTCCCGTTTCCTGTATATACCATAGTCCAAGCGTTGAGTCCTTGTTGGGAGAACAAATCAATTGAGCAGTGAGTGTACCGTGATTGGAAGGCCCTCTTGAGCAGCTTCAACATTCGCGCGGAAGGCGACGGTCTCCTGGCGAGTCCGTTCTGGATCCGGCTACGCAGCAACGACACAGTAAACACGGCAGCTCATGCACAGATCACATCAGTTCTTGTGTTCGTACCGTTATTTTTGCGATGATTTGCGCATAGGGGGTCTTCTCTTTCAGCTCATTCAGTTTTGCTAGCCTCTGTTCTTCAAGCTGAGCTTTGTGAATTTCTTCCAGCTTCATAACTTCCAGTTTTTGCTTTCACATACAAACCACTATGTGAGCACTGAGGCAAGGCAATAAACTATTCCTCTATCACTACAAACCTGGAACTCGTGGTGCCGATACTGAACTCGTTCGGCATTGATTACACTTTGAAGGGTTCTTTCCGCTTCCCGTTTCTGCTCTTCCTCGATCGTAAGCTTTTCATCTGCCATTTTGTCTAAAGCTTTGCCCTTCCTAAAGCACCCAACATAATCAGGTAGAAGCGTTATGTTGTGTCAGTACAATAGGCGAAGTATGGAGAAAGTGACGTACTTGTACTCTTCAACCACAAGTTTCTGCTGATCGTTCTTCTTTCTCCACCGGAGCTCTTCTTCCTGCTGCCATTGAGCTTCGATCATTCGTTGAATCTCACGCTGTTGCTTCTCGATCCGCTCTTTCGCTTCTTTGGTGACACGCCACTGGGAGACCTGACTGTGTCGTTGCTCGCACTGCTGTTGCATTTCGCTCAATTGATTCACCTTGCGCAGTCTGTCCTGCTCTTGCTCAACTGCCAGCCGAAATTTTGAGGCAGCCCTATTTTGCAACTCGTTCAGCCTTCGCTGCAGCTCTCGTTGACGATCTTTACACTTCTGTTGGTGAAAGCGAAGGTGCTGGTGGAACTTGACGTGCCTCTTTATTTCGACTAGAGAAATTGCCGGAACCACCAAAGCAAGCTGATCGTACAACATTTGTGGGTTTTTGCCGGTGCCATGCTTTCTTTCATAGCTCCGCAAGACCTTTAAAAATCGCTCGTCATCGGATTCAGTCCAGCCTCCATATTTTGACTTAGCAGCTTCAATGCTACTCGCTGCATCGGTAGTAGATGCAGCACTTATAAATTCGTCTTCATACTGCGAGATATCACCTTGGAGATCAGCAAAAACTTTGCGAAGTTCATCAGCCATCTCAATTCGCAGCATTTCATCGGGGCACTCGGTTCCTCCTGCCGCGTCAAGGATAACAGTAATCCTTTGTTCTTGGGCGTCAAGGTTCACCACACTCGCTGCGCCATCCCGTAGCGTTTCCAACACCTTCCGATAACTAATAGCAGATTCTTTTTCGCACGAATGGACTTCATCCTCCAACGTAGCTTCGATCATATGTCGGCCGATTACAGCATCATAGATCAACTCATGGACGTTCGACTGCACAAACATAGCATAGCATGAGAACGCTACACAGTTCACCCAGCCAGAACAGCAACACCACACCTGCATATCTCCCGAAAGAGTCTGGTTGTTTTGCTCCGAGTCTCGTTCTTGGGAAAACGCAGACAAAAGCTGTTTTAAAGCCGCTCGCTAAGAATTCACGACATTCATTTGATGAATTAGCACGAGCTCCTGACTTCAAAAACTGCGAAAGTTTTACCTGTTCTCGCTCCGAGGTAATCTGCTTTATAAGTGCAACACGGTTAAGCTGCTCTGATCGAATGAGGTCTTCCAACTCTGTGGCGTATGCTGTACTGGTGGACATCAAGGGCGCATTGTTTCCCAGATCATCGTAGTTATTGTCTTCGTTGTTGGCTAATATGAAAACTTCCCCCTTGCTTGGGATAGCTTGAGGCTCCTGTTTCTTTGACTCACGCGCGGTAGATGCATCATTAAACATGCGCAGCAGCAGCGATTCCAGTTCCTTCGAGCAATTCTAAGTAATTCATTCCCGTCATAGTGTGTTAATAGCTGTTGCAGCTGGAATATTCCGAGGCAGGAGCACTGCATCACCTCCTCTAGTTTTTTCAGATGGCTGTACTCTTGTAGCCACTCGAACTACAGCAACGCAGTTAGTTCATTAGTAAGGTACCTATAAATGACACAGCCGCCGTCGATGCTGTTTGTTACCTTCAAATTGTTTGCCTTGGTTGCCTGCTTCTGGTTCTTTGAAGTCCTTTTCATCTGTTGGATTGTCTACATGGACCCACGCGGGCTTTTAGCTTTGGTAGAAGAGAAAGGTTTCCACTCAGGTACGACTTGCCTTGAGGACATCGTCACCTTGAGCCTCCAACTGCGAGGCCACCTGAAGTTGTTGATCTATTGTCAATCCAGCAGTAGCGCGAAACACCTTCTTTCGCACACCAGCTTAGTAGAAGTTTATGAGTAAGTACAAACCATAGTACCAAAAAACCGTGCAGGCGCAACTCACGCGTGGGAGCCATCGACTTCTTTGTTGTCGGCATCTTTCTCAATCTGCAGTCCCGGTGCCAGACCAGACAACGCAATGCAGCATGCCGCCAAAGGTCGCAACTATAAATGCTGGACACAAACCCCACCAGCACCTTTCAAAGCATAGCTCGAACATGCTTTGGAAGTGCATCACCATCCACACAAAAGAAAAGAAAGCAGCAATGTTCATTTTGAGTGTTGACTCCGATGACAAGGCGGATAGTAACCAGCACGTTCGGAGCAGCAGGTTGGAACGCAACAGAAGAGAGGCGACAACTAGCGCGTGCCCGTGCGGGGGCGCGTGAATCCCTCCTCCTTGGATTCGTCCATGTAGTCCTCCTGCTGCGTGCAGATGCGCAGGATCTCCTTCTTGCTCGACTCCTGCTGGTGGCCGCCGATGAAGAGCTCGTCCAGAATGTAGTAGGCCTGCGTCAAACCCGATCACAGCGTCAGACCCAGTAGAACTAGTAAAATGGCCCACCAGCACAGCCTCTGTACCTTGTGGAAGTTGAAGATAATGTCCAGCTCGCACACCTGCACACAACACAAGTGGACAATTTCACGTCAGAGGACACTTTTGTCTCCCATCTGGTAGCAGCAGCTCACGTTGCCGAAGTAGCGGTCCAGCACTTCCACAAACAGATGGATGGCCTCGAGTGTGATGAGCTCGTTCTCGTCCTTGGAGATGCACGCGATGAAGTATAGACTCGCGTATCTTGCAAATGGACAGACAGCATCCACGTCAATAATGGTCCTCCGAGACTCTCAATGTAAGAGCATCAGCGTGTTCACCTCTTGTAGACGATCTTCTTGTCCTTGAACTCGATGAAATTGCATTGCTTGTGAGGGCGCGAGAGTACCAGCGACGTGATGTCGCGGATCATACGCGTCTTCTCCTTGAGCGACGCGTTCAGGTACCATTTGGCCAGGCGCGTCTTGCCCTGACGGCTCACGAGCAGCACGGTCTCAATCTACACACACATAGGGAGCACAAACACTTAATCAGAGGGCGGCGACTGCAGCAGGAAGAGCAGGAAGACGACGCATTACCATGGCGATGGCAGCGGGCGTTTATCAGCAGAGAGCCACGTCGTCTGCAGGTGTACCGAAATTTTGGTACGTTCGTTGTGTGTCTCATTCACCATTTTGAGCCAAACCGCTCTTCAACTGTCGTTTCCGCTCTTTAACGGTTGATGACGCCCGTGGCGTCCGCCAATCAGAATCGAATCTGCAGTTGAGATGATGCTGCTCCCCTCGCAGGTGAGCTCGTCGTGGAGTGTCCATTAGCGTTGTGCGCCTAATCCTCTCGCCCGTGTTTTAGCTGCGCCGCTGCCTCATGACCGACGCCACGGGGCCCGTGGCGCGCCGCATCCAAGAGAAGCTGCTGGCCGCCTTCGCGCCGTCCCATCTGGACGTGATTAACGAGAGCCACATGCACAATGTGCCCAAAAACTCCGAGACGCACTTCAAGGTGGTAGTGGTGACCGAGCAGTTCGACGGCAAGCCGCTGCTGCAGCGCCACCGCATGGTGAACGCCGTCCTGCAGCCAGAACTGGACGCTGGCGTGCACGCGCTTTCCATCCTGAGCAAGACGCCCGCCCAGTGGGAAGCCAACGGGCATGTCAAGCCGTCGCCCAACTGCCGCGGCGGGATGCTCGTGGACGAGACCAAGAAGGAGTTCCTGGAGAACCTCCGGAACAAGGAGTGAGTCACCACACAAGACAGAATACAGGCAGAACCCCAGTACCAGTATTACCCTATTTATCTTCTTGCTGATTACTCGGTGTGTTTATTTTAGCGAGACCGACGCAGCTGGGTCTGGAGCATGTTGAGCATGACGGACAGCAAACCACCCACCACGACGCCCAGGATCTCCTCCTTGTGCTCGTCCACGACAGACAGGAAGCTCTGCACGGACGCGGGGAGTTGTTGCTTCCACGCACCGGAAAACTTCCAACGCGAGACGCGGTGGCCGATCTCCTCCGGCATAGACACGTCGTTAGACGCGATGTACTGGTAGTGCATGCGTGCCACCGCCTCCATGAGAGCCGACTCGATGTCCGCGTCCTCCTTCGGTCGCGCGATGGAGCGCTCGTCCTTGTCGGTGATCAGCAGCACCTCGTCGAAGCGAGAGTGCAGCTCGTTGGCGACCACCAGGTGCATTGCATACTTGGAAATTGCCTGCTTGGCCTTCTTGCGCAGGATCTCCCAGTCCGTCTCGAGCTTGAATGACACCACAAACGACTGCGGCGCCCAGTTGTGACGCAGAACGCCCAGCATCTTGGGCACCTGCTGCAGCGTCAGCTCCAACGGCCCAGCGCGCGACTGAATCTTGTGCTCGGACAGATCTTGCTCCGGGATGTAAAAGTCGCTCACCGCTGCCGCCAGCAGGAACAGCGCGCGCTCTTTCCAGGGTGCCACACACGTCGACACCATCCGCAGCACGAAAAAGTAGTCGTCCACGGACGTGAACGGCAGCGAGAGCAGCGTGTTGGCTGCACGCACAGCCTGGAGCTGATTCACAGCGTTCACCACCTTCTCCTTAGCCGTAGGGTCCTCCACCACCAGCCGAATGGCCTGTTCGTGGAAACTGCCATTTCGTGCCGGAACCCCCACGTGCTCTAGGAAATTCACATCCAGCGACGCGCACGTCGCTCTCTGCAGGTGTCTGGCGAACGGGGCGATGGACCCCGGACGGTGCACGTAGATGACAGCGTAGCCCAGTCCCAGCAGATACTCGACGGATGCGGCGCCTCTGGAGCCCGTCGAGAAGTTGTCCAGGAAGCGCACCGTGTTGCGCTCGAGCGGGACGGTGGTGCCCCCGGACGTGACGATGGCCACGCACTTGCCCACCACGCGGTGGTGGTCCAGGAACGCCTCCACCTGCTCGCGGCGCTTGCCGGCCCATTTGGGCGCCGACGTGCGGTGGAAGTACGCCTCCGTGCAGCGCTGGTCCTCGCCCGACATGAAAAGCAATACTGGATCACCATACACTACGTCCTAGCGCTGATAGTAGTATTTGTACGGGTACTATAAAATACGATTTGAGCTGCTATGGAAAGTGTATAATAATATTAATGTTGTATTAATACTATACTATACGATAGATATATAGATAAAGTTGAAGTTACAGGCTCAATTTGTGTTTGTGATTGACTTTAGACTACTACTTTGACGGATAGTAATGGTCGGTCTCGACTACATTTACGCCACCTCCACTGGAGACCTCACCTCGACGTAGGCGGGGGACTTGGCAGAGGTGCCGGGCTTGTGGAACAGCTCCTCGATGTCCTCGAGCAGCAGGCCCTTGGTCTCCGGGCAATAGTAGTACACGAACAAGCCGCAGCACACGCTGAGCCCAGCGAACATGAAGAAGACGCCGTTGATGTTCATGTACGGGAAAAGCTTGACGACCTCCGTCATGAGCGCACCACCGACCCAATTGGCGGCCGTCGAGAGAGACACAGCCGTCGCTCGCACGTTCATGGGGAAAATCTCCGAGCAGTAGATCCAGGGCACTGCACCCCACGACACGGCGTAGCTGAAGACGAAGAAGGCCGTACCGATGCAGATGAACCAGCCACCGACCTCAGGGCACCCAGCGTTGTCAACGTCACCATTGCAGATTGCAGTGAATAAAACGGCAGCGAACAAGTGGCCAAGGAGCATGCCAACCGCACCGATCAGCGCCATCTGACGGCGACCATACTTGTCCAGCATGAATAAGCCGGGGAGAGTGCTCAAGCAGTTGACGCCACTAAGGAGTAGCGACGCGTAGATACCAGCACCGGTGATGTCCTTGAAAATTAGCGCGCCGTACGTCATGATCGGGTTGATACCAGTGGCCTGTTGGCCGAGCTGGAACACCATGGCAATGATCACACGCCTGCGAATCGACGGCTCCCAGAGCTCCTTGAGTCCCAACCCTGCCGCGTCTTCTTCTGCGATTTGGTCTCCGATAGCAGCTAACTCACGCTGCACGTTCTCAGTCTGCCGCAGACGCTTGAGCACTGCTTCGGCCTTCTCCTTGCCCTTCTGCTGGTACGTCCAGCGAGGGCTCTCGGGCACACAGAAGATGCCGATCAGGACGATAATCGGAGGAATCATCGACACGGCGTTACTGATACGCCAGCCATTGTTGTCGTTCTCCACCAAGATGTTGACCAGGTTGGCGAGCCACTGGCCGAAGGTGACAGGGAACACCATCAGGCCAGAAAGACGAGCGCGAAGCTCCTTCGGGGCCATCTCCGAGCCGAACAGCGGCAGCGAAAAGGACGAATTACCGACGCCAAAACCCTGCACGATACGAGCCAGGTACATGAGCGTGTGGTCCTGCGCGGGGTTCAGACATACCCACGTCGTTCCGATGCAGAACAGAACGCCAGCGGAGAA